>JANEHU010001373.1:0-275462 GCA_027563435.1 Nasonovia ribisnigri | reverse complement strand
ACATCCATCCAAAGCTTATCGGGTTGAAATAAAACTGTCAACTTCGGACCAGCATGGTTATGACAAAATAACAGATTGCCATCATTACCTTTGATTATCTCATTAAACACAATTGGATGGTCATCACATCTAACAAAATTTCGTTCTCTACCACATAATGATATCCATGGAAAGTGTTCTTTATATCGATCAGTTGTGTTTAATTTTAATCGCTTGAAAAAAAAAACCAAAAAATCTATTTCTGAAAAAAAAATTATCCTGAAATTATAAATTGATAAAAAAACAAATTAAATTTTTATTTTTAGTATAAAATATTATTAAACATAACCAAAAAAATATTTACCTTTATAAGCTGATGTAAAATTTTTCATTTTGCTATCATCCAAAAAAAGCTAAAAAAATGACATATATTTTGGTATTTGTTTTTCATAATAAATTTAAATTAATCATGTAAAAAATGTAAGTTATTAATGTTTAATAACTAATAAGACATTTTAAGGTGATTGATATTTTAATAGATATAATCAATGCCTTTCTTCCAAAGATTATATTATGTGAACAATCTTACAAATAACAAGGTATTAGAAAAAATATTTACTAACATTTTGTACTGTAATATAAGAATTGATTGGTTTTATATAGTGTATTAGTTTTTGATTCTAAAATATCACTAGGAAACTGGAAACTTGTATCTAAAAAATTTCACTATGAAGGAATTTTTTTGGAAATAATTAACATATTGTTTTTAAAAATTAACAATTTTGTATAAAAACAAATATTTTGTACTAAACATTTTTTTACATTTTCAGTTAATATATTAATACAAATTTATCTACCAACCATTCCTTGGTGATCTATATAATAGAAATACTCTCTTATTTTGTTCTCTGGCGATTGTCCTTGTACATATGGTACCGTAGAATATGTTTTATTTTCGGTAATAATCTGAACTTTACTTTTAAGAATTGTGAAATCCTTCAAAAAATTGTGAGCCTTTATACATACGGAGAACATAGTTTTTGTTTTATACATATGTATTTGGTTTTTTTAGGACTGCTGTAGCACCGTGAATAAACAATCTTTAATAACAAAAAACAAAGTATTGTAGTAATATAATACATATAATTTTCTGTTAAAAATATAATATTCTTAATATTATATACTTTTATAGTTCTATCTTCTATCTATTATAAATTGACACATTTTATACAATTATTGCTCAATAAAAAATCAGTAATACTGATATAATTAAAAAACTAAAATGTATAATAACTTAATTAGTATTTTGAATTTGAGCGTACAAACACGGACATGCTTAAGCCTCAAACCTTGGATTTCCAAAAGGATTTTTATCTAAATGACTAAATAGGTTAATTTGTATTCATAAGCGTAATTGTTAGTTATATATTAGATAATTAACGTTTCAATGTGTGTCTGTCCTATTCACATAAACATTTTTAGATCTACAAACCTTGTGTCCCCAACTAGTAATTATGACGTTATGCAATGCAATAATTATGCTTATAACTTATAAGCCATAACTCATAATCAACTAATATTCATAATTTATGCTATAGCTCAACTACAGGCACGAACAGTTTTTTCTTTTTGGAAGACGTCACTGACTGATTGCTATGAAAAATAGGTAATTTTCATTTTTCACTATTTTTAAATTTCACTTTCTTATAATCTCATCATGTTATCAGTATTCGCCATTCGGTACTATCAATCTATAGCAGTGGCTCTAAGATAATTCTGTGATAATACAATAATATTTTTGAGTTGAGAGATAGGACGTGTGGGTATGTTTTATTCTGTATTCTTTAATTATTTTCATGGATTTGTAGTTATACCTATTGAGATTTGAGTATTTTTTTTATATTTTCGTTTTAATATTATTAATTTATAGTTAAGTTTATAATAATAATCGCAGATATGAGTTTAGTTGGAGCTACTAGATCTTTACTGCTTTTGGGTCGGTGTGCTCCGTCAGTTAAACAGAATGCATCAAAAATTGTTGTTAAGAAATTAGAATTAGACCAGAATCTTTTGATGGTAAGTTGTATAATAATTTTTTTTTTCTATACATTTATTTATGTATTAATTTATTTTTTAGTATTTTCATAAAGATGAAGTTTATTATGCTCATGATCCAGAACAACAGTGTAAGACCGGTGATGTCGTTCTCATCCAAGAATTACCAGAAAAACTAACAACTCACATTACTCATCAAGTACTTAAAGTGGTGTATCCTTTAGGTGATGTTACCGATCCTATATCTAATAAAAAAGTAGCAGCGCTTCGAAGTGGAACAGTTTGTTACAGGTTTGTTAAAACAATGGTTATATACTTCCTAATGAATATAATGTCTGGCATTACCAAGTGTAACTAAGTACATATTACAGTTTTCAACTCACTGCTCATTACGAGTAGTAAAAATAAGATGATTTATAAAAGGGATTTTTTTAGATGTAGAAATAAATAATTGTTAATACCTTAATTATAGAATAAATACTCATTTATAATGATTAACAAAATATTATAAGAGATACTGTACTTATTAATTACTATCCCAGAATATATTAAAACAAATAGGTATAAAAAAATTTTAAGTATATTATTCAAATTGTAAATTGTTCAATAATTGTCAACAGTTTAATTGTAATGTTCTGAAAAAAGATTTAAATCATAGAATATGTATTTTATATTTTGAAATTACTATATTTTAGGGACGATTTAGAAGAAATTGATAATCTTTATGGTCTAACCAAGAAACGATTCAATTATGTCAATGCACCCAAAAGAGGATGGCAAGAGGACAAAAAAGATTTCTCTCACAAAAAGAGCTACATCAAATACCATGAATCTGAAGAAGAACAACCATATTCAGTTCCAAGATAAATGTTTAATTTAAATATTAAACATTTTTGTTTGTTTGTAGGAAAAATAGTTTATAAATAATATTAAATAATGTATCAATTTTCAAAGTTTTATATTGATGTGTATTAAGAAAATATGTATTTCATTTGACTATAAAATTATAAAAAAAATGGGTTCTATGTAATATTTTAAAACAACACCACTACAGCAGTGTATCAAACATATTACTTATTAGTTATTATAATCAATTTGAGAAACACAGTGAGAGGGTGACTTATGTGAAGGAGCATTGTAATACTACTTGATACGTTTCTAGAAAGTTGGCTCAATGGGGGTAACAAACAAGTGTTGCCTTACTGCCACACAATCATTTACTATATAGAATGAAGAAATTACAGAGCCGGTAACAAATGTACAGACTGCTCTTTATGCAACCCACCCTAAGTGTTAATAATATACTATCCAATCAAACACGTACCTAATATACACGTATATACGATTCATAACATTATCTATGCGCCTTTTCCACCCCTAATCACTTAATCAACTCAGTACGCTAGTTCTTTGTACCTATTTAGCACGGACTATTATAATAGTCCGTGCTATTTAGTCTTAGTGCTATAATGTTTGGGTCATTTTCAACAAAACGTTAAGCTGACATTGCCAAAAGAACATAAGATTGCAAACATTCGGGCTTCTTTGTCTCTCTCTGAGGTCTAATATTAATATTTCGCTTATTTTCTTCTTGAACTGGCCTTTCAAATTTCAATAAATATTTTATTCATAAGCCGCGTTGAGCGGCGCCGAATGTTCTTATCAAATCTGACGAAAAGTCGCGCCCTCTATTATAGCTGCAGGCAACCAAGTACTTCTAGCTTACCTTGCTGCTATCTATTGTTCTAGGCTGCTATGGAGCGCTGGTATGACCATAGACTTAAAGAAAGTCTATAAAGTCTAGTTTCTTTAAGTCTATCGTCTATGGCTGCACCGCCTGCACCACGGACTAAGATAGTATGGACTGGAAACGAAATGGTGGGCGGGTGATGCGGTACCGGGCCGCTAAAGGTTTGGAGTAGGCTAGTGGCAAAAAGTGCGGGGTGGAAATTCCGGAGATGACAGCAACTGCGAATTTAGCGCTACCACGGACTAAAATCAAACCATTACTATTATTTTAAGATAGTACTATCAGTCCGTGTCCGTGTTTATTTTCATTATTTAACATTAATTTTAATTTCAACGATATATCATTAAATTTAATAAGACGCACTGGCACTATTAAGTCCGTGACTAAGTCCAATGTAATGAATAATTATAAATTAAATTTAGAAATAGGAAGGAAGTTCATGAAGTAGATAGTAATGGTTCTTATCTACAAATATAGATAGAGCGCGATTCGCATTTGCTGCATTTTTGGGATTTCCACCCCGCACTTTTTGCCACTAGCCTTCTCCAAACCTCAAGCGGCCCGGTGATTAGGCTTTCGTTTCCAGTCCATACTATCTTAGTCCGTGGTTGCATAGACCTATTAACTGTTAATAGGTCTATGGTGGCCTGCACCACAGTATAGAAGATAATCATAGATAATAGAAGATTATCTATGAAGATAATCATCACTAAGATAGTATTTAATCTATTCTGTGATAGTACTATCTTAGTCCGTGATAATCATTATCTAACCGTGCCTGCACTAACAGGCTACAGCAACAGCAGTTAAAATAAATTTATAAACATCGAACACGTGGATTGTGATTCTAGTCTCGACTCGATATTTGTGCCTCACGCTATAAAGAAAATGGATGTTCTATTGAACGTTTTATTAACTACTACGTTTCTGAATGCCTGTGTATGGCGGTTGCAGGTTCATGTTCACCATTTATATTTTGTAGGCTACAGTTAAATAATCAAGTGTAAACAGTGAATATTATATTAATTAATATTATAATATATTATGAGTATTAAACAGTGCTATTATATATAGTAACAACATCAGAAAAATAAAAAAAGTATTCAATTATATTGAATTTTGTTACGACATATGCAATCTAAGAATTATTATTTTTGAAAGCACCGAATTTTTATATTTAGTTATATTGAAATGCTACCAACTGACTACATCACCATGTGGTTTCGGTACTTCTTATTTGGTACGTATATTTTGTTTTCACCAATTATTTTTAGCCATTAGTTATCGAAATTAGTATAAGTCATAAGTTTTTAGTCAATTCAAATGTCACTAAACATATTATATTGGTAAAATAAGAAGGTTTAAAGTAGCTCTGTATATCACAAAAAAAGAAAATACTTCTTTATTTTTGTAAGTGAACTAAAATATCTGTACGTATTAAGGTTTATTCAGATATATTAATTTATAACGAAAACCCTCTTAAATATTATTATGTTTTATGTACCTAAGTACCTATGCAATAAAAATAGTAACAGGTACATCAACATGTGGCCAGTGGCACGGTGAACATATTTTAAACGCTAAAGGTACGGTTTCTAAGGCTATGACTGTTCTGCTATGGAACAGCAGTATAGTCGTTGCCGCCAGCCGTTGCGACTAGCCATGCCTTGGAAACTATAAGCAAAGTGTTTAAACTATGACCAACCTACTGCCCATCCATCGCCCTACCACATAATTTAAATCTGTATGCTAATATAAAATTTTATTTTAGAGCATCATCAATAATTTAGTATAAAAAGAATACTACAACTAGTACAACAATAAACACATTCATAAATTTGAATTTTTAAACTCAAGTTTAAAATACATACCTAACTAATTAATTTAATTATTTAAATAAATTATCCATGTTCATAAACACATAATATTGCATTTTGTGTAGATATACCTATTTAGGGTTTACCTTAACACTAGTCATACAGATATATTTTTTAGTATCTGTGAAATCATGTCTATAAATTCTATAATTTATTAATTATTACCTATACCTTATAATAGGTACACAAAACTAAAGTCGTTCTTCTCCGTTTAAATATCTAATTTATTTTATTTTAAGATTTCTGATTTAAATTCTGAAATTTCAAAATATTCAAACTAAATTTATATTGGTGAGAGGTGGAGGAGAAATTGGGAATAGTGGACTAACCGATCTCAAGTAGACAAAATAATGAATTCAAATCTGTTTTAAAAATTATTATCACATTACTAGGTCGATCAGTATGATGGAATAAAAATTAGTATGTTTTGGCTAAAATAACTGTCCTCCACTTATCCCTTTAACAACAACATTTAAAAATATTTGTCACCTAAGAAGTGATTTTATTAATTTAAAAATTAAAAATAATTCATTATTAGACTTATTCTTGAAAAGACATATTGTTCAAAGCGAATTAAGTTAATATAATTAGAACATTATTTAAATCACCAATGATTATAATCTAAGTTAGCAATGAAAAAGTAATGAATAAATTTAATAGTATTCGTCACTACCGATGAGGTGATTCAATAAATTAAATGTAGTACATTTATCAACTTAATGTAGAAAAACCAATATAATTAAATGATAATCAATTAAATATTATAGACAATTTAAATCACTAATGATTATAATCTTAGTTATCAATGAATAATTAATGAATGTATTTAATAGTATTCGTCACTACCAATGAGGTGATTTAATAAATAATAAGTAGTACATTTATCAATGTAATGTAGAAAAACTGATATTAATAAAATGTCAGTGCAGTACCTATTTGTTTTCTCCCAAACCCACACATAACATAGATAAACGCTTTCATCTAAAATTGTTTTTTATGATTGAGTATTTTATATTAAAATCACTTATTATAAAAATTATACAGAATATTATTTTTGAGACTATGACTTATTGCTTATATTACTTATTATTTGATTTTTTATTTGTGTTTGACTTATAAAATATAAAAAAGTTTGTAGTATTTGTTAAAGATTTTACTCAAATGCATAAAAAAAATGATTTTGTGTAAATAGGTTTTGTCTATGTTGCACGTTGGCCACAGAGTGTAAACAAACAGTGCGATGATATCCATTTCAAAGATTTATGCCAGGTTGCATGAACAATCACTAAAGACTAAACATTTATTGAATCAGTAGTGAGCTAAAGATCCCTTTAGGCTATAACATGATTAGTGGCCTATTATTGGTCCATTAAATTGTATTGAACCATTAAATTAATTATTTGTTCATACAACTCGTCATTAATATGGTCAATTAAATATTATTAAAATCACTAATGATTATAATCTTAGTTATCAATGAATAGTTAATGAATAAATTTAATAGTATTCGTCACTACCGATGAGGTGATTTAATAGTTAATAAGTAGTACATTCATCAACTACATTTAGAAAAAATGGTATTATTAAAATATTTAATATGGTTTATCAAATATTATTAAAATCACTAATGATTATAATCTTAGTTATCAATGAACATGTTGTGAATATATGAATTAATATTCGTCACTACCAATGAGGTGATTTTATATATTTTAAGTATTTTATTGTTCAACTTAATGTTATAAAAATAGATATGATTAAAAAAGTAATTACCTAATTAAATATTATTAAAATCACTAATGATTATAATTTAAGTTACCAATGAATTGTTAATGAATAAATTTAATAGTATTCGTCACTACCGATGAGGTGATTTAATAATTAATAAGTAGTACATTCATCAACTAAATTTAGAAAAAATGGTATTATTGAAATATTTAATATGGTTTATCAAATATTATTAAAATCACTAATGATTATAATCTTAGTTATCAATGAACATGTTGTGAATATATGAATTAATATTCGTCACTACCAATGAGGTGATTTTATATATTTTAAGTATTTTATTGTTCAACTTAATGTTATAAAAATAAATATTATTAAAATCGCTAATGATTATAAATTTAGTTACCAATGAATTGTTAATGAATAAATTTAATAGTATTCGTCACTACCGATAGGTGATTTAATAATTAATAAGTAGTACATTCATCAACTAAATTTAGAAAAAATGGTATTATTAAAATATTTAATATAGTTTATCAAATATTATTAAAATCACTAATGATTATAATCTTAGTTAAAAATGAACATGTTATGAATATATGAATAATTATTCGTCACTACCAATGAGGTGATTTTATATATTTTAAGTATTTTGTTATTGAACTTATAAAAATAGATATAATTTAAAATGTATTTAATATTATTTAAGTCACTAATGATTATTATATAAGTTAGCAATGGATAAGTAATGAATACATTTAATAGAATTCGTCACTACTGATGAGGTGGTTTAATAAAATAATAAGTAGTACCTACCTACATTGATCAACTGAATGTAAAAAAAAAACCATTATTGTTAATCAGATGTTTAATTATTTTTTTATAAAATTGCTAATGATTAAACAGTAGAATTTGCTTATTATGATGCCGTATGTAACAATATTCCGTATACAACAATTCCCAGCCATGTACTTGGTTGGTTTTAAATCTACTATATTTTATTCATCCGGATATAACAAAGTTTGGATATAACAATCTGATTCTCTATGTCCCTCGGAGATTATTATAAGCCGATTCTACTATACTCAATTCCAAATAAGAAACACTCCACTTTTACGTAGCAAAACTGGTTTTTCCAGTGGTGTTTCTTATGTAGAATAGAGTATGTAATCTTAGTTTTTTTAAATTCCCTGGGGCTTTTTTATTTAAACGACCCAAAGATGTTTATGAATATTTTTAACAAATGGTATATGTGTTATATACTAGATATAAATTATATGATATTACTTTACAGATTGTTGTAGTCACTTCCTACAAAGTGGCTCCTGTCTTAATTTAAAATCTTAAACTGAGTTGTATGGTTTCAGATGTTGATATCTTTGGTTATCTAGTAATTGGATGGCCAATGTATTGACATGATGAACTTGCCGTGTCTCATGTTTGCGAGCAAACCTTTGGATTTCATCTGCTATTTTAGACAGCATCATACCACAAACCATGGTGAGTCAGTTATCAATGAAGAAATAATCAAAATATCAAATAATATTTGTTACTACTGACAAGGTGATTTTATAAATTGGTTCTTCTGGGTTATCTCAACTACCGCATTTTTAAATAAAAAAGTATATATTTGTATTATATTTTGATGCTCTGAATAATTCAGTGTTAAAAGCATCCCAAAAATCTGGATACATTTTGGTACCTTCCTGAATTTTATTCTTGATCACTGTTAAAAAAATCCATATCCACTGTTTGGGAAGTACTCTCCCAATGTGATTAATTCTGAATAAACTTTCATCTATTTTTCCTTGTGGTTTATTTTCAATAGTAATTACAGATACTTCACGTAATTGTCCATTCTATAACTGTATTTTCATTTTCATTTAATTGTTGTTCACACCAGTTAATATTTGTTATTTCATAAGACCAACCATATATAAATCGCACTGCAATCGTAAATTATATTTGTAATTTCGCTGACTATTACGTATATTTACCTTTTATTGTATTACATTTCCAAATATATTTTTACCAAAATATGACTTGGCTAAGAGATTATTTGAACAAATTCATACACTCTGCTACGCTACGTGTTCTTGAAGATGTCTGACTTGCTTCTCGTGTTCTCAAAAAAAAATATTTGTTAGTTAGGCATAGGTACTGTAATACTGTATAGTAAATTATGTAGCTGACGACTACTATGGACAATAGGTACCTAACAAACAACTTTCGAATGACAAAACAAATGATTAATGGTCTTATGGTAAGGGGAGCACATAAGTTGCGTCCTATAGAAAAAGGTATACACGAAGTGCGTCCCAAAAAATTCAGGACGCAATTCGTATATTTTAATCAGGAGTCCTTCAACAACTAACAATGAACAATTATAAATATAATCATAAGTCTACCAAAAATATGTTTATCAAATGTAATAAAAAAGTAAACTAAACGTTATATCACTTAAATTTAATCAAACCCAATATAGTCTATAATTTAATAAAATAAATATCAAAATCAAAATGTCAATCAGTAATAATAATAATAATGTCAGTTAAAAATTAGATCATAATATTAGAGCTCAGGCTTATAATTAATACGAAGAACTCCTGATAACGAAATAAAAATTGTACTATCTAACCAATATAGTAGGACACAATTTGTGTATACCTTTTTTGTGGGACGCAACTAAGGTGCCCCGATGGTAAGATACATGGATAGAAAATTGTTCATCGGAAAAAAAAATTAAATTGTATATTATGATGATACATATTACAACGCGGGAATGATATTTATAAAAAGATTCCCTATTTTATTTAACCAAAAGTATATATTATCAGGTTTCCTATACAAGGTAGTCAAGATAACCTAGATAGTATTACCTATTATAACAGGTAGTCTTGGAAATATATAGGTAGTTGAGATAACCCCGAAGTACCCTAATAAAAGCTATTAGTCTTATAGCAGTTGGTATATGCTGAGGGTAAACTTATATATATATATATACTCATTTATAATTATGTTAATATTTACATTTCTATAGCATAACATTAAAATAAAAATATGTATAGGGATGAGAAAATTATATGTCATAAAACTCTGAAAGGTAGGTAGATCTACAAATAATATTAGGTTAGGTAATTTACATACTAAGGAATCTACTTGGATCAGATTAACTAACACATAATTTATGAAAAGGTTTTCTAAAACAAATTTAAATCAGATTATAGAAATATATAAAGGTGGAAGATTCTTTATACATACATTTACTCATATTTCTTTACAATAATGTGTTTGTTATGGAAATTACATGATTAAAAAGGTCTGTTAGGTATTATTTCTTGAACCCTAATGTGATTACTACTCAACCAAGTATAAAAGAGAATGTTTTGTGAGAAAATATTTAGTTTGTTGAAATGCATTGCCCAGAGCAGTATATCAAAAATAATGATATGCAACGGAGGGATGCCAGAGATATCTCAAATATATATATAGAAAAAATGGTATGGAAATCTAATGAAATAGTTTTAGATTTAGGATGTGGACCAGGTGATGTAACCTCCGATATTCTTTATCCTTTTTTAAAGAATAAAATCAATCAGTTGGTTAGTTTAAGTTGCTCAAAATATTTTTTACAAATATTACATATTTATATTAATATTTTTTTTTTTTTGTTTAGGTTGGTGTTGATAAATCAATAGAAATGGTAGAATTTGCAAAAAAAACCTATGGATGCTCCAAGATGGATTTCAAAGTTCTGGATATCGAAAATGTCAATGACTGCTCTCTTTATTCACACAGATTTAACAAAATATTTTCATTTTTCTGCTTACACTGGGTTCTTAATAAAGTTGATTCCTTGCTTAATATGCACTTAATGTTGAAAAGTGGTGGAGAAATTCTAGTTAACTTCATGTTAATTAATCCATTAATCGAATTGTATAAATGTATGGATACAGAATGGCAAAAATATATTAAAGTGAGTACTTATGTTTTTTTTTCTTTTAGGTTTTAGTTTTATTAATAAAAATATTTAGTACCTAGAAAAAAAAATTCAAGTTTCTTGATTCTATATACAATATTAATGTAAAATTAACTGTTTTTGTTTTGTTATTACTTTTTAAATGTATGATGAATAAAATGATACCTTTAAAAAATGCAATTTTATAATATCATAATTAATTATATTATGATTTCATTATAATAAACATATAATACATTATATACAGGATATAAAGCAGATGTCTCAAAAAGTGTATTCACAAGATGAAATGAGAGGCATTTTTACCAAGGCTGGTTTTCGAATTATTAATTTAGAATCAAGTGTCAAAAAATATACATTTCCAGACTTCTCATCACTTTTAAGTAATTTAATAATTTTAATTTTAATTTATTTCTGGATAAAAAGCTTCTACAACAATAGATTTTAGTTATTTATAATTGTTTACGCTTAATACCTAATTATTAGGACTCTTATCTAAAACCCAATTTAATGCACTAAAAACACTTGAATATGACGTATGCAACTATGTTTAAAAAAAATCTTTAACTATGAATAACAACTTATAAATATGAACTAAAAACCTTAATTTTTTTAAATTATCAAGAACAGTTTATTCTAATGTTTTTGATTTCAAACTTGTATCAATAAATACAGTTTTTTCTTAATGCATTTCTTTACTTTATGTATTATGTATATATTATACTGAGCTGATAAATAATATAGAATGTTAATGATCTATGTACCTATTGTACCTATTTAATAATTATTATTTACCCTTATTGAGAAACTTTTATAATTAATGTAAGAATCTTCAGTATGAGTGGTATATTATATAATTTCAAAATGATCTTGTTTTTAGTTATTACTTATCAATTAGCCTATAGTTTTTTTATGATAACATACTACTAACTTAACACATCATTGTATTTATTAATTGTGCATATATAAATCTATCTGTTCAATCTCATGTTTTGTATCTAATTCACCTGTTCATCCTAATTTTATAATGATTAGTCTGTGATACACAATATTACAATTTTAATTGATATTAGATATGGTACATTACTTCTGTATCTATAACCTATCTTACCTTATAAGTTATAACTTTGTTTACTCTTTCCTTTTACCCATTGAATTGTAATATGTTATTCTTTTACTAGTAATAACTCACCTACCTCATTTCAAATTCTTTAATATAACTTCCATTTTTAGATTTTTTTCTTTGTTATTTAATGCAATATTTGGTTGTATATATCATATGAGTTTAAGACATACATTTTGACCTAATTACTATTATTTGGGTTCTGGTCACAGAATATGAAGTAAATAGTTATTGATATTTAATTTAGTAAAAAGAAAGGATAGAAACCCTTGTTATATTTCATTCTCTACTATTAGCTTAAGACTGGCGATAAAGAAGGGAGCCCTTATCTGTTACCATAGCCTTAAACTACTAAATAACCCAGATTTTAAAAGTTTTTAAAAAATCTTGTTCCAATGCATAAGTAATTTTTATTTGTTATTGTTTCTTTATTATTAATCTTATTTATTTGTGTTTATTAGATGCCATTAAAGCGGTAGATGTTATGTACAGTATTTTGCCACAACATTTGCATGACAGATATTCCATACATGTTAAAGATAAAATATGTGAGAGAGAAATGGTAAAAATATGTCCAATCACAGGAAAAATAATCAAGTCATATCTTCCTATTACTGTGCATGCTGTCAAAGATTAAAATTAGGAATAATTAAGTAAAAATCCTCTATATACGTTAAGAGTACTTCTTGGGGGTGCATTTTTACAAGGTTAGGTTAGGTTAGGTTAAGCCTAACCTAACCGCATCAGTGGGTGGTTCTTTACTCCTATCACCATACATAACAACAGCATTTAGTGACTAATTAAAGAATTGTCTTACTGAACTAAAGCTGCCAAGAAATATTCTTAATGTCCATTGACTTCATATTATATAATAAACATGCAAATGGAATAGTTAAACTAAATTAAAACATAAAACCTAAAGAAATATTTATTTTTAATTGTTTTTCAGTGATATATAATGTATTATAAGAAATAAATTACTTGAGAACTAAATTAAATTCATTACATTTTGGTTTAATTACAACAGTTATAAAATATAACAATTTATACAAGAAAACTGAATTTATTGGTTTCACAAATTAATTAAAATAATGAATTTGCAAATTTAATATATTTTGTCATCAGTGTTAATCTAACATGTTGATTCTAACCATCTATTATGATTTGGATAATTTGAATTTTGTAAATCATTCTTGTCACATTCTCGAATACAAATCTGACATGAAACAAATAACTTATTTCCGTTTAAATATTAACATTATTACAATTCTTAAGAAATATATTTTTAGTATTATATAATATGTTTATAATTACATGTAAAAATTAACATAACTAAATAAATAATTCAAAATAACAAAGTTATTTTTGTTGCATTTAAATTTATTTCCAGAGAAAACTATGTCCTGTTTAAGTAATTACAAACTTTTTACTTTTGCTCTTCTAAACACTATATTCCCAGTATATTATACTTTGGAATTCTTCATTTTCTAATAGTGAAATTTAATTTTTCAGTATTTTATTAGTTTATTTATTAATCAAAAGCATCAACTTTAAAATTGTTTATTTATGGCTCATATCTTGGCCAAATTTCAATGTATGAACTCAAGAGCCCTTGTCAGCCTTGGTTATTTTCACTCCCAACTTTCAAGAACCACAAAAAATCAACTAGCTGCATATTGTTAGTTTAATTTTAAATTATTTATTGACATTTTACATCTTCAAACGGTCATAATCTTATTACAGCTGAAATTTCCCTCTGGCTTGCTAAAAAAAGCTTATTCATAACTGTTTTACTTCTGTGTTATGACTGTCATAATTTTACGCTTTTATAGATATTTTCTATAATAATTATTATTTCCAAACCTTGCTGGCTTTGGATATACCCCCCCCCCCTTCAATCTTACTGGCCAATAAGTCTACTTAAATACTCTTCTAAATTATTTGAATATTTTTTACTGTACCTAACCCATTTTACAAGGCATTGAAAGAACTCTACACATTACACATATAGATAGGAACTTAAAAACAATTCACGACGAAGCTAAATGTTCTTATAGAAAATTTCAATACCGTCTATCTACTCTTTTAAATCCTCTCATCAAGAACTTATCATCCATCAAAACCCCAAGTAGCTCTAAGGCGACTTAGATGTAAATGGTGCAGAGATTTGTAACATTGGAAAAAAATACACAAGACCAAATCAAATTGAAAGTGTCATACTGTCATCAATGGCCAATGGGTGGCTTTTTCACCAAATTATGTTACTCATGTTCTATTTTTATTTTTTTTTCTTAACTCACATAAGCATTATGATGTCCATGATATATTGTATATTTTCTCCTAAAAATAAAGAATAAAAAATAATTTTGAAGTTTCAGTAAGAACTACTTATGAGGAACATATTGTATTCAATTTTCGAGCGTTATTTATAGAAATTGAAAATTGTATGCATTTTAAACTACAAATTACAGATGGTACTATTTAGAGAGCTTTGCCCGCTGCTTGTTTCGCTCACAAAACTATTCACCAATCACCACCCTTTACTTATTTAAAATTAATATCTGTAATTTAAAATTTTTAAAAAATAAAATATACAAAACTTGTTTAATTATATAGAAAGTTTTAAATATTTAGTTAGTAATCAAAATAATTTTTTTTATGGTTGCCATACCCATATGGTACCCTACCTATATACATGTTTAATTCTATATTTCAATGAATTTTCATTTACACCAAAGTCAAACTAATTAGGCGTAATAATCTTATATTAGATAGTAGATAGTAGGTACCTATTAAGAATTTAAGATATAATATCATTAATTGATTTCATTATTTTCAGTTCTAGTTCATGCAAAGGCTGAGTGCTTGCGCTCGGGTTACTTATACCTACCTGTATAATAGCTAGGTATCTATTATTTACCGTATTATATAACAATATAAATTAGGTAGGTATTTACTATAGTTTACTGTTAGGTATAGGTAACACTTCTATACTACAGTTCTATCCCATGGTAAGCGCGATGCTCCCATTATTAGGGTATACCATTGCAGTCCATTGCATACTCTGCGACATCAATAAAGTATCCGTTTGGCATTTATACCCCATATTAAAAGCCTTTTCTCCTAAATAAATTAAAAAATGGCCTAGGATGATGGAAATAGTATTCATATACCATTATAGACAAGTTAAAAAATGCTTTACATTTTAGAATCTCAGCGGAGCGATAATAATGAATGTATATGTTTAACAATGATATGTGTTTTATATAAGATTCTGAGCGGAGCGATGAATGTATTGATTTTACAACGATGTGTGTTTTTTTTTGTGTGTCTATCATCACCTTTTAGGACAGCATTTTTACTTGGATTTTCTTTAACAGTATTTTTTCTGATAGGAAAGTATACTTTGAGGGTCAGAAGTAAAATATTCCCAATAGTTTTCAAAAGCGCCGGCAAAAACAAAATTAAAATTAAAGAAAAACGGAAATTTTTACACAGAATGTGTGATTCTCTAATAAAATGACTATATATTCATGAAATTTTTCACTGGTTGTTTAAATTAACATTTTCTATACACGCAGAATTTCAAAATATTTTGATTTGTTTTGAACTGTCTACAGACATTTTCAGTTTCCAATTATTTTAGTTTTTTTTATGAATGTCAATAAAATGTTATTTGTTGCGGGTAAAAAAGCTTGAAAATGTAATATATAAGGCTCCTAATATATTGTTACAATAACATTTGATAAATATTAAAAATCCATTGTCAGAATTTTTTTTTTTTACTATTTAAAGTTCAAATTTTAACAAAATACGTAAAAACCACGAAAATGTGCAAACTATTTTGAGTTAGGAATTCATATTTTTTTTTTGAATCTATGATTTTAAAATATAATTTAAGATACCTTTTAAGTTTGTCCACCTTCATAAAAAAAATTTCTATAATAAAGTCCAATTAAAGTTTTATGAGCGTTTGAAGTACAAATTTTTACAACATTGGATGTATAGCGATTAGCGATTATCTTATTTTGTTGTAATTCAAAAACAAATAACCGTACGCATTGGAAATTGATATCATGTTTATTTTTATCAATTCCTAATTTTTCAAAACATTTTGATTCGTTTGAGCTAATTACGGAAATTTTCAATTTTCAATCTTTTCAATTTTTTTCCTATAAATGTCAATACAATTTTATTTGTTTGGTCAAAAAACATGAAATGTAATAAAATGCTCCTGATATAATAGCAGTTGAAAAATATAAAAAATACATAGGTACAATCTATTTATAAACATTTTAAGTTCGATTTTTGGCAATATTTATCAAATTTAAAATTTAAAAAAGAATTTGGATTTAAAAATGTATACAATGTTCAACTTGTATAACTAAAGATTGAAAATGTAAAACAAGGTTCCACGTATATATATTATTGTTCTGCAACCAAAAAAATCTTAAAAATATAAACACATAGTTTTTTATAGTTATTTAATGTTCAAATTTGTACGAAATTACATATCAAATAACCAAAAATAACAGTTTTTGTTATTTTGTTTTAGTTTTATAATATTAATTCAACTTACCGCGGTGTAGAATAAATAAGTAATAAAATAATATAAATATATTATAAAAAAGGAGTAAAGTGGATATCGCTCTTCTGTACAGTAGGTTACAAGTAGATCACTGTATAATGGATGGTATTAAATTTGAATTCAATGATATAACATCATTGTATACGAAAAACGATTCTGAGCGGAGACGGTATGTCAGTCTAGGATATTTTAAATTTTATTATATTGATATAGTTACGTGCGTGAAGTTGGCCTACCTATTTTGGCGTAGCGACTCAAAATCTTCACCAATAGTTTGCGAGTTAATTGCGAGAATTTGCGAGTTCACTTTCAGAATTTGCGAGTTAGCCGTTTTTTAGCTGCAAACAAAATAAGAATGGGTGGGCCAAGTTCACGTAGCCCACCCATGTCACTCTAAAATTTCGAAATTTATACCAAATGATGCGTCGACATTTGCGAGAATTTGATAGTTCATTTTTAAAATTTGTGAGTTGACCCTTTACCCACAAAACCCAATTTTCGACCGTGAAGTTGGCCCACCCATGTTGTCCTATAACTTCGAAATTTATATCAAACGATAGCGTGTTATTTGCGAGAATTTGCGAGTACACTTTCAGAATTTGCGAGTATAAGCCGTTTGCGAAATATTGATGGGTGGGCCAAGTTCACGTAGCCCACCCATGTCGTTCAAAAGTTTCGAAATCTATACCAAAAGATGCGTCGACATTTGCGAGAATTTGCGAGTTCACTTTCAAAACTTGCGAGTTGACCCTTTACCCACAAAACCCAATTTTCGACCGTGAAGTTGGCCCACCCGCGTTGTCCTATAACTTCGAAATTAATATCAAACGATAGCGTGTTATTTGCGAGAATTTGGGAGTCAACTTTTAAAATTTGCAAGTTGCCCTTTTTATAACCAAGCTCATTTCCATAATTCGTTATAAGAATTGAAATTTGGTATTTACCATCAGGTATTTTGCGGGTATTATAAGTTATAATACAAAAATAAAATTGTTGTTACACTTGATGTTTTTCGCTAATAGTATATTATACAATATTGCACATATCACGAGAACAAAAAAAAAGTGTGTGTGTGTGTTACCTGCAGTAGGTACGCTCGTGGGAAGTTAAACTTCTTTTGAACGGTACACGTTAGTGAGAAAGAATGGCATATTGGCATGGATATAGACACTGAGGTTATTTGTGTATAGAGTATTACACTATTACCGCTAGTCCTGCAAAATCTAGTCTTATAATCTTCAGTTGACACACATAAATCAATGAAAACGGACTTAACAGATCTGATATAAATTATGAAAATTTCAAAATTATATTATTTATGCAGCGGTATAATATATTTTATATTATTATGTTGCCAAGTACTTGATATTATACAAACCTAGGAACCATTAAAATTACCTAGGAACTACTTAATAACAATATTATTATATTAACAATGACCAAAAGCACACTGATTAGGTGGGACAGCGGCGGTGAGCTATGCGACTGTCGCCGCCGCCACTTCCACCCACCCGACGTTCGAAAAACAGACTTTAAACGCAAGTCGAAAATGTGCGTGTATGATATTATTATTATATTCCCGGTGACGATGTTTATTGTTATTTTGAACTTTCGGGGCCCCAGAAGACAGGGAAAAACGTCTCGTACTGCAGTCTCGACACAAGACGCCAAATTTCACCACCAATAGGTTACATGGTGATTCTTTTATCATGAACCACTCATTATTTCAAAAAGTATCAATGTTTTTGAAAATATTTTGTAAATAATTAATAAAATGTTCTATTTTTTATAGCTATGGTTTTAAAATGTAAACATGATTTCTCATAAAAAGTTTAAACTGAAACCAAAAAATCTAAAAAGTATATCAACAAAGAATTATTTTAATAGATATTTTAAGTTCAAATTTCAACCTTAATTTATATTTAAACTAAGAATAACGATTTAAGTTATTTTGTTTTAATTTAAAAATATTATTTGTGAGTACTAGAAACTTTTAAAGTAGAGTGGTGCCCACTTTACACTATTGTAGTGCCACTTTTTTATCAAGACGAAAAGATGATTTTGGTAAACTTCAGGAAAGTGAATCAATATTGTGGCGGTTAGTAAATGGATATTATTCGGTTTAAACTTTTTTAAAAGTACTCAAAATCCCTTAAAATTATTGAAATCATGCACAAAATATGAACTTCCTATATCCTACAATACATCTTCGGTTAAAATGAATAGGTGATTGAATTCAATGATATATAATACCATCGTATACGAAAAATGATTCTGAGCTGAGACGACTTGTCAGTTTGGATATTAGATTCTGAGCGGAGCGATGAATGTATATTGATTTTATAATGTGTGTTTTTTTATTTTTTTTTGTGTCTGTCGACTGTCATCACCTTTTACTTTTTAGGACAGTAAAAATGCTTCAATTTTCTTCAATAGTACCTTTTCTGATAGGAAAGTGAATCTAGCTGGTACTTTGGGGAGTCAAAGTTAAAATTTCTCAGTAGTTTTCAAAAGCGCCGTGAAAAACAAATGAAAAATTAAGGAAAAAACCTGAACTTTTACGGAAAAACAATTTTCGACAAAATCGATTTTGGATTTTGATATAACTCTAAAAGAAATTACCGTAGAGACATGCAATTTTTACCGAATGATGTTTATATAAGCAATCTCTACACAACATCACATTTAAAAAATATTCTGATTTATTTTGAGCTGTTAACGGACATTTTCAGTTTCCAATTTTTTTAGTTTTTTTTTCTATAAATGTCAATAAAATTTTATCTGTTGGGTAAGAAATCTTGAAAATTTAATAGTAGGTTTCTATAATATATAGTTTCAAAGGTAGATGAAAAATATTAAAAATCCGTAGTCACAATTTTTTTTATAGGTAATCAAAGTTCAAATTTTGACAAAATACGTAAAAATGACGAATATGTGCAATTTATTTTGAGTTAAAAATTCATAAAAATTTTTCTTTCTAAATCTAAGGTTTGAAAATGTAATACAAGATTCCTCGTAAGTTTGCTTAATTTTATCAAAAAAAATGTTTATAAGCAAGCCAAAATAAATTTTTATGAGCATTTTAAATTCAAATTTTTACAAGATTAGATATTCACTCGATTTCTCATGTAGCGATTTTTTTATTTTAATGCAATTCAAAAACGAATAACTGTAGATGCATGAAAATTTCTCTGAATGTGTATATTAGCATTTTCTATACACCATCTAATTTTGAATATATTTTGACTGTTTTTGAAGTTTTTTTACGGACCATTTCAATTTTTAATTTTTTTAGTTTTTTTTTATATAAATACCAATAAATTTTTATTTGTTGGGCCAAAAATAATGAAAATTTAATACAAGGCTCCTGATATATTGTTACAATAGCATTGAAAAATATTAAAAATACATAGGCACACATTTTTTTTATAAGTATTTAAATTTCGAAAATTATCAATCATTGTAATTAAACAATTATAAAATGGTCAGTTTTTATAACTAAGGATTGAAAATTTAAATATAGATTCTAATAAATAGTACATACTGTAAACAAAAAATGTAAAAAATATATAAGTACAGTTATTTTTTACAGACATTTTAAGTTCAAATTTGGACAAAATTACATATTAAAATCAATTTTAACAAGTATAAAAGTATATATTATAATATTTTTCTAGCATCACTGATAATTTTAGGTTAATAATTAAATAATATGAATAATATTAATTCAACTTAGCAGCTACCGTAAAATAACTATATCAATATAATTTAAAATATCCTAGACTGACATACCGTCTCCGCTCAGAATCGTTTTTCGTATACCTACAATGATATTATATTATTGAATTCAAATTTAATACCATCCATTATACAGTGATCTACTTGTAACCTACTGTACAGCAGAGCGACATCCACTTGACCCCTTTTTTTTGATTAAATCTTAAAATTCTTATATTATTTTTAGTTATCTAATAGAAAGTTATGTAGGAGTGCAATATTAAGTGTTGACGTGCGGTGGAAAATCTACAAGGGGATATGGTCATATGGGGTTATAACTTTTTCACCTGGCTAAAAAAAATTGCGCACTCTTCAATAATTCGTTTTATAAAAAATCTAACATTTTTAATAATATGCCAATAATCTATATAAATATTAATCAATAGGTCTTATATGTAATTATTATATATCATATTATGGCGTATTTCATATCTTACCAAATCCGGCCCACCGCATCATGAGAAAATCTTAAATCAACCGCACTGTTGCCAAGCAAGTGAGAACTATTATTAACTCCATCACACCTATAGAATTGGTGATACGCCATACGCACTAATGCAGCTGCAGTGTCGTGGCCAGGGGGGCAATGGGTCATACCCCCCCTCTATTGGGGCTTATAATTTTTATTTTTTTGCGTTTATCATATAATCAAACGGTTGCTGTCAAAGCCGGATTAATAAAGTAGTCTAGTAGCCTGGTTTCCAGGCCCTGAAATATTGGAAGGCCCGAAGAGACCCATTTCCCAGAACAAATTCATAATATTTTAAGTTAATAGTCTATTGTGATTTTTGATAATATTTCTTTTTATGTATCATTATTATTCGTATTATGCCGTGTCCTAGCTGGTGTGAATGACTGCATCATGAGTGCGGCCCGCATTTGAATCGCATACATTTCACCGTACCAGCTAGGACATTAAGTTACTTATTTCAGATAAAATTGAGTTATTGCCTATTGGTTATAACTTATAAATATTGTAATCCGGACCTGGTTTTTTTTGGTAACCCATTCAAAAATCCTGGCAATTTCATATATAATACAGTACCTATACTACCTAATAGGTTATACTCGTTATCGGTACTTAATTACAGGGTATACCACCCGTATAAAAATTTGGGGGTGGGTTGGGGTCTAACAACAAAATATTTTATTCTCACCATACATGTTGTTTTTGTGATACAAATAATTGAGTGTTCGTATAATGTATATCAACCCCACCAGCCCCCCACCCCACCCACCCTATGATATAGGATCCTCCATGATTAACAACATAATATACAGGCACCCTTATCTCATCTAAATCTAATTAAAATTTAAAATATTAGTATATTAGTTTGGATGATCGATGTAGTTGCCTCTTTGACGGTGCTGTCGTCGCGGACCGCGTTCAAAAACGTAAATATCAGTCAGCTGTTCTGTGTTTTGTTGTTTGACATCGACCGCTGCAACCAGTGGACCGGTAACCATGGTAACAACAGTGTGCCGGGGAAACCGGTTGGCCCAGCAACTACTAACACCACAAGCAGCCTGCTGTTGCAGACGTCGTCGTCGAGTTAGACTCAGGAGAGCTCAACATTTCAGACCGACCCGGTCCGTCGGGCCACCGTTGCGCAATCGCCGTAGCGGCAAGCAGAGACCATCGGACGGCGAGAGCGGCCCGCGGCCGAACTGGTTGCGTTTTGCGAACCCATGGAAACGAAATAGGTAACCTTTAAAATTATAAACAAAACGGTTTTTTTTTTTTTTACTATTATTATTATTTTATTTTATTTTTTTGCGGCATTTCCTTTGTTCGAGTACGCACTCACACTACACAGTACACACATAGGTATAGGTAGATAGGTACCCGAAACGCCAGGTGTTTTCACGGACAACGGATACGTAACTTTAGCAGCCGCCTTCCTTAGTCTTTAAAACACGTACACGCACACTCACCCCTGCTGCCGTTCGCACCACCACCAATCACCGACAACCGTCAGTTTTCAGCTGCTGCTTTTGCTTTTTGACGGAGCTTATAGTGTGTACACGACCAACTGAGTACAGTATACTCTCAGCCCGGTCGTTTTACGTATGCATGTGTGAGCCCAGGAATCCACCGGAAGTGCGTCTTCGTCTTCTTCTCATACATCGTCATCGTCTTCGTCTGCACCGTACAAGTCCGAGTCCATCTGGTTTTTCTCGTTGCCACCCTATAGCCAAGCCCTTTGCCACGGGCCGACGCTGTCCACAGGTGGTTGCGGCTTGTCCATCGCGATCCGTGTCAAGGACATTGCGTTGTGAAACCATCCTCTCGCCCCGTGTGCGTTGTATATTGTATGTGCAATCCTCGCGTCATTTACTCTGCCACCTCGTCCCGGTTTTGTTGAAACTCGTAATCCACAAACTGCTCAAATCCACTGTCACCACCATGGTGTCGCCACTATCCCGATTGCAGTCCAAGACGTTCCCTGCTATGTCGTCAATGCTTCAGGAAAAGGAAAATTATGAAGAGCTCAATCAGATAGGAAATGGTAAGGGCCACATGGATACTTCATGTTAAAATGTATTACAAAAAATTCATCTTATACATTTGTTCATAGGAGCATATGGTACCGTGTATAAGGGCCGAGATCTTGTTAATAAGGGGAAATTTGTAGCCATGAAAAAGATCAAAATCCCATTGGCCCAAGATGGTGTACCCATGACTACTCTGCGTGAGATTGCTCTACTCAAGCAACTTGATCAACAACAACATCCAAATATTGTCAAGTGTGTAATAATAAACCATCTCTATGTAATCGTTATAAATATTATTATTCTATCTCGCCTAACTTTACTATTTAGACTTTTGGATGTGGTACATGGTCCGAGACTATATAACGAGAAATGTATGACACTTTATCTGGTGTTTGAACACATAGAACAAGATTTAGCCACCTACATGGCACGATGCCCAAAACCCGGAATGTCTTCTGAAATCATAAAGGTATTGTCAACGTTTATTTAAATCTTAACTAGTTTATTAGGTACCTATCTATTAAATCTTTTTCCATTTAAATTTTCAGTTGTAATCTAATATAATATGTCTATTTACCTAATTATTGAATTTTAGTAAGTAAAAGTCTGTATTTAAATCATTTAGATAGTGTTTTCTATTTAAAAGCTAACCTTAATATATATAATTAGAATTATAGAAAGCTTTATTCTTCTAAAATATAAAATAAAGTTATATTGTTTAATTTAAACCTATTAATTTTTGATCCCAAATCAAGGTTTTGTGAAAATAGTTTATTAAAACCACTAATTTTTGGTAGTTCGTAACATAATTTTGCCGATTTCTGATAAGAATAATAGTTATTTTTTAAGTTGAATCAGAATTTATTGACCATGGCAATAAACAGCATCTAGGTACTCAATAATTTTAATTAATCATCTTTCAAAATGCAAGGTCGCAAATAATATTTAGCAAATTATAGTAGATTATTACTTAGCATTTATAAATGTGGTTAACATTTCACCACCTACTAATGAATTAATATAATATATTTACCTATGTATTTGTTTAATAATACAATTAGATGATTAAAAAAAAACCTAGTCTTCCTAAATTGAATCATAATACCTATATCAGAACATAATTTAGAAAGTTAGTACCTAATTTTGATTAGGTATACCAGTCACATAATATTATGTACCTATAATATCTAAATAGGAACCTATAGTAAAAATATATTTCATATGTGATTTAGTTTTTTTAGAAATAATACCAATGTTATTATATTCATAATTCAATAGGTATAATGTTTATATGCTTTGATTTTTAAATCTTATTAATATTTAATATCTACATATAAATTGTTTTAATGTAAATAGTGACCTATTAAATTAATGATGATCTGTAATTATAATATCATATCAATAACATAAGCCAGATCATTCTGTAAAAATACTAAAACTATTAATATGAAGGTAAAAAGTTGTTTATTTAATTTTTATCTACTTTTTATATTAAATATAATTTTCTTAAAATTGGCAACTATGAGTAAATAAATAAATTCCACCTTTAGTTTGATTGATACATACAAGTAAGTAAATTAAAAGATTTAAAATTTAATTATTATGCCAGAATATTTTGAATTTGTAAAGTTTATATTATGTATGAATAATTATTTGATTGTATGAGGTAGTTTTAGTATATTAATATACTATGTACCTTATGTGATAAAATATTTAATTTTACATTTCATGTTTATGAATCTTTTAGAGACATTTTAAGTATAGGTAGTGAGTAGTAACCATAGACCAATAAACTAATGGACAGCACTTAGAGAGAGAAGTCAGGGATGAGATATAGAGTGAACGAGAAAAGAAACAGTAGTAAAATGTTTACAGTTTCTTATGCGAACTGCTTCACTACTTTATTATCTTTCTCTCTTCTTCCTTTCTCATTTATATGGTTATGCTATATGTATATATATATATATATCACCTAGCATTGAGGGCAGGATGTAATGGAATGCACTGTCCATTGGTCTATGGTAGTAACTATCAATTAGGATTTTTAATTTTTCTATTTAATGACTGTTACTTTTATGTATATCATTGTTTTTACTTGTAATAGAATACTGCCTAAGGTAATACAACCTAACTTTCCTATTTACCTATATTTTAGCTTACAAATTTAAAATATAATATTATAATATGCTAAAGAAATCAATTTTGTTTTAACATTAGCAGTGGCATATTTACAACTTTTTTTGTGGTGTGAATGTGGTAGTGAAAAGTGTTTAATAAGAGATATCAATTGACACACTTTGCATTTAATTATATTTACTATTTAATACTATTTTAAGTTTACTTAAACTTTTAATATTTTGACTATTTAAACTATAAAAAAAAAACCCAACAAGCATTAAAATATTTATATATTCAAACTAGATTGACTAAATCGAGATATTTAGAGCATAAGCAAAACTCTCCCACTATTTAATACTCATGCCACTGTACTTCATGCAACCATATTAGTATATTATATTAATATATTATTTATATACACAGTACACTATTTAAAAATGATGCAATAAATAATTTATCCAAAACAAAAATAAAAAAAATATTAGTACATGTTTTCTTAGTTATTTATGCTATTTTTTAAGATACAACATTTTGAAATATGTATCCAAAATATGTATAGTTTTTTTAATGTACACCTTTTAACATTTTGTTTTATTCAGTTAAAAAAAAGTATTAATCACTAACTAATAAAAATTTATTTGTAAGGTAAAAATTATTTTATTTGTCTATTTGGTTTATTATAATTTTTACTACGCAACTACTAATTACATTAAAATACATTTTCAGTTTAATTCAATGAATTTTTTTTATCAAGATGACACCCCCGCATATCTTACCTCCGTATTTATTACAAACGAATGACATTAAATTTCTGTTCTGAAATTCCAATTTTGTGTAATGACAATTAATAATGGAGAGAATTTACCTATTATCAAATTTAAAGACAAGAACATTATCTGTGTTTTCTCGTGGATTTTTACGACATTTTAATTTTTATGCAAGTTAAGAGTATATAAATTATTTATATTTAAAAATGTCCACATGAAAGCACAGATAATGTTCTTATTTTTAAGTTTGATAATAGGTTAATTATCCTCATTATTAAATGTTACTATATAAAAAATTGCTATGTTGTATATTTGTTGGATAGAGACAACACATGTGGGTGTGATCTCATCTAAAGTACATTTTAAATAAATTTAATATTAAATAAAATTATTTATTTTAATTTTCTAGAGTGTTATGCGACAAATATTATCAGGAGTTGACTTCCTTCACTGTAATCGTGTTGTACATCGTGATCTCAAACCACAAAACGTTTTAGTGTCAAGCGACCTCAGAATTAAAATTGCCGATTTTGGTCTAGCCAAAATATATGATTTTGATATGAAGTTGACCTCAGTTGTAAGTAATAATTGAATTAGGAGTATAAATTTTAACTTAGAAATTTATTACAGAAAATAAATACTATTTTATTTTGTGCTCTAAATGTATTATTATTTAGGTTGTAACATTATGGTATCGAGCACCTGAAGTTTTATTAGGTTTACCTTATGCTACTGCAGTGGATGTCTGGGCTTGTGGCTGTATAATGGGAGAGATGTACAAATTATCTCCTTTATTTGATGGTGAATCTGAAGCTGAACAGCTAGATAGGATATTTAAGTAATTAATTAAAATTAGTAAAGTAAAGAAGTTAATAATGAGATTGAAATTGAAAATAATTCTAGGGTGATTGGTCTACCATCTGCATTAAATTGGCCAAAGAATGTTTCTCTATTGAGGAGTTCTTTTGAGTCTTATCCACAGACTTGTTTGAAGACTGTAATCCCTGATATATGTTCTAAGGGAACAGATTTGTTAATGGTAAGATTACTTTTATTAATAGTTAATGTTTTTTCCAAACTAATTTATTTAATAATAGATTGATATAATAAGTATGACAATATTAATTTTTTGTTATATTGTATTACTAATAAAATTGTGTTAATTACATTAAACATATTTATACATACATTTGGTATCATCTATAGCTTTACCGATTGTAACAATATTGGTTAAAACTATTAATTTCAAGGTCCCAATAAAATCCCACATATATTTGTATTTACAAAATTTCTGGTTATATCTACAATATTGGCTAATATGACATGAAAATCATTGTCTATATACTTATGTATACTTAAACGTATTAAATAATTTATATTACAACCGTGTAATTATAATTACATGTATTGTTGTTATACTATTGGTTTTATTACCTATTACCTATTTGCTAACCTAATATAACCCGACCTGTGTCTTCAAAATAATATCACTGTCTACAATATTCTACATAGAAATATCTGTAATAATATTTTATTAAATATGGTATCATACATGTTGGTTGGTATGATTAAAGTGTAATCTGTTTCATTTAAATTATTATATTAAAAAAAAAAAATAATACAGTTTGGGTTTGATGTTTAACGTTTCCATCGTTATATATGATACCGACTAGTTTAAATATTTTGGTTTTTTTTTTTTCAGAAAATGTTGATGTTTGACAGTACTGAACGAGTATCAGCTCGTGAGGCTTTAAAACATCCGTACTTTAGTGAAACATAAATTTGATTCTATCTTCCTTAAAGACTATTAATGTAAGTAATGAATGTGAAAAATTAAAAAAAAAAAACTACATTTTTACTATAAAAATCATATAGGTTAATGGTACATTTATAATGAATCTAGGACAATGAGTCTAGAGTCCCTGCAAAAATGTGGAAACCAATTGCTAGTATACTATTTATAATATGGGCATTGTATAAATACTGCTTACGCTTATATATGCATGAGCATCCTAATATTTTTTTTTTCAAGTTTCTGTGTATTATTCTATTCTCATAGCATAGTAGAATCAACTACAATACTTCAATAACATGATGATTACTATAATAATTTAAAAAAAAAAATATTAATGTCGCATAATATATAAATGGTGTTATGTATTTCAATAACACTGACTATTTTCTTGACAAAGCATAATATTATATTTTTAATTGTGTGGTATTCAAACTGCAGAATTATTATTGATTTTCATTAATAGCTTAATTATTATTATCTTTAAATTATCAAGAAATGTTATTTAATTAAGAATATTTTCTAAATTTCTACAGTTTTTAAATAAAGCTCTAGGGATCATGGGCCAGTTCCACGTAATGTATGCGATGTTTCATCCACATCACTTTTCAACTTGTAATGTTGTAAGACGTAAGCTTATGTGTCTACAACACGATCAAAACATACTAAAATAAATAATAATATAAAATAAATTGAAAAACACCACACATAAAACATTATATACAATATGCAACCTTGGGAATTATAGACAATTTATGACTAAATCTAAATACTTAAAAACTAAATTGCATTATTACCTTTATTTATATTTTTATATGATTAAAATCAATTATTCTAATTACTAGAGTTAGGGTATAATGATCTTAAAAACTCTAAAATATATCTTATGCATTTAACTTTCAGTAGTATTATCATAACCAACCTGTAACACAACAAAATATTGTTAAAAAAAATCAATTATATCTAAAAATGCAAAAGCATGCAATATATATTTTAATATAACTACTTTTAGTACCAAGCAAATTAATAATTTGGTCTGCAATATTATGCTCGACTAAAATAAAAAATTAAAAAATGAAGTATAAATGTTATATCCTTACATTACTAATTATGATGTTGAATATTCAATTACAAGTTTTGGGAATTTTATTCTCTAACCTCTAAATTAGATAATCTAATTAATAAGTCTCATTTTGTTTTTTTTTTCAGAAGTTTATTTTAAAGCATGCAGATACTTAGTTTGTATGAGTCTAAGGCAATGTATAAGTTATTATACTTAACAGTATTGCAAGTCTCGAAGAAAATTATAATATTCCTAATTAGAAGTTACAATTTGAGTTCCAGTGTGGTTAACCATTTGCGTAGAACAGTTACCAAAATATTATAACCAGTACATATTTTTTTACCAACTAATTAATTTTAAGATCTCTCACTGTTTATATCCAACTTTGGATCTCGGAGTTTTGTAATTGACCATACATTTTGAAAATTATTTTTATTTTGCTCAATGACCATACCTTTTAATCAGTAAATCAAAAGACTTGCCATTTTTCTGTCTTTACCGACTTACTTTTCCGTGTTAACTTCCTTTTGTCTGTACTTGTATAATTTAAGGTTTTTCTAGTATTTTTCATTTTGTGCACTGATTGGACTACAGTGCATATAATGAATTTTTATTTCTTTATAATATTTTGTACATATTTTATCTTGTGTATTTTGATGAATAGCATGGGTTTTTGATTTTTAAAATTGGGTCTATACCTCATTTTTTTTAATTTAAAATTTTTTTTTATCTTCCTGCTTTTTTTTTAATATTAGTTGTTTCAGTCTTAAAATATACTTTTATGTTTAGATATGAAATAAATGGACTGTTTATTTTTAAATATATGTACTTTCATTCTTTATTAAATCTTTTGAATTTTATATTTAACAACTTTAGGAAGTGTATTTTTGCTCGAATTGAAGTATGACATTTGAGTGACCATATGTTACAATACTAAAAAGTTTTTTCAAAAGTATTGTATAGCTTTAGCTATTTAAAGTGTATTTCAGGTCTTCGTATACTTTCATCTTCAACATATTGCTTATTATAGTCGCTTTATTGTTTCATTACTAATTACAAATTACTGTTATTGATTATTCATATTCATAAATATTGAACATGAGTACATTTACTCCAGCTTTACTTACTTTATAAGCTAGATATTCAAAACCAAATGTCACTAGAATTAAAACTAATGGACTTAATGCTTAAAAGTCAAAAGCAAAAGTTATGTTGTGCAGTGCGACAATAGCTTACCATAGCGAATAGAATTCTTAACCCGATTTTGTCCATGTCACCCTTTCCATAAAATTACAAGCCAATTACAGCTCATCAAGGTAAAATGCACAATATTAGTCACTTAATGCATGACAAGTGTATACTTTACAGTTTCTTCATATTGGGACACCTCTAACACTAATTTAGTGTGAGTATGTGTATGTTTTTGAGTTCCGAATAATACTTTCATGAAATAGTCAATTGATCTGAATTTACTATAGATAAATTGTTTTTGAGTTATAGTAACAGTCAAATTGGAAGCATTCAGAGAAATTTACTTATTTTATTTTGATTAAAATCATCTACTATGGCTGTTTTATTGTAATCTATTACATATTAGTTAACACTTATACCACACCGGGGGTTTATCTTATTTCGACTGCAATTATACAAATTTCCAAGCAAATATTATAGTTTGAGGATATGATACTGAAAAATATTAATTTTGCTAACATATTTTAAAAAATTAACGTAATATACCATTAGGTAACAATATTTGTATGGTATTAATTATATTTATGAACTTAATAACTAAAAATTATAGTACAATATACATTTTTTTCTTTAGTTGTACTGCAAACATCATTAATATAGTTGAAATTAAAAAATAAATTTACCAAAAATGAACCTTTTTAATTACTAAAGTAAAAATTATCTCTTCAGAGTACAATACACCCAACTCTGTGTATACAAGTATACAATAGTCACCTCTCATGGAACTCAACAGGCTGAATTCGATTTACATGTACCTAAGTATAATACTTCACATGGGAATTAATTTGCATATCGGATTTACTGCACTGGTTAAATGGTGTTAATGAATAATTTTAAGGGCATATTTCCTCAATTTTAAGTTCAGTTTCCCGATTTTATTGTTTATATTTTGACGATTAACAGTTAACATTATTTCTTTGACTTATCCCATAAAAAAAGTAATCACTTGAATTCATTATTTACAAAACATTATTTTTGGAAAGTATAACTAATAAGTAATGATCAATATTTATCAGTACATGGTCAAATTAAAATGTTTAATACAATATTTTGATACACCTATTATAAATTCTTAAACTTTTCATTTTATTGATTTATTTGGATAATTTACTCATATGCTTTGGTCCCAAAGTGAGTCCAATAAGCGGCAAATATTGTTCTAGTTTCTATTTAAGATACACCTATGTCTATATAGTGAGAACAGCAAGTTAATCAAAAACAATATAAATTTTATAGTTAATAATTTGTTGGTGATTTTTTTTGCTACCTATTTGTTTATTTCTGACTGTTGCCTTGGTTGCAAATTTATACCTATTTGTAACTATAGTTTTAATCTGTCATAAGATTGCACGTTTTCTTGATAATTGTTGATGCATAGGTATATTGTTCGAGGAAAAGTAATTTATTATCTGTTATTAAATAAATAATAATTTTAAATGCAAAATATATCATGTGCGTTTAGGGTAGGTATAACAAGAAGATCTCAGATGAATAACTTATAATAGTGTAGTTATATTTTATTAGAAATGACAGAATCATTTTTACAAAATTTTAATTTATGAAACTTGCAGTATTGAGAAAAATAATACCTATTGTTTTAGTCTTTTAACCATGTTTAGCACAGGCACATTACACATCCACTTAAAGTGATAACCGGCAACATTATTGATGTTGATTTTATTATTTTTATTAAATATCAATAGTAGGTAGCTATTAAGTATAAACTATTAAGTATATTAATATTAATTTGGTAAAATAAATGACATAAGTTCATATTATATAGTACTATTTACATGTTTTTTTTTTATTCTAATCATGTGGAGAACGGTTCTGGTTTGGTACCACCGTTGTAGGTTTTTCGATGATGGACTTGTTTTTGAAAGTTGATGAGTTCTTGCTGTGGCTGTTGTTGATGTTGTACAAGGATAGTCTGTCGTTGATGTCCTGAAATACGAGATTGGTTGTCAGATGATTTTGTAACTATAATACAATTTCTTATGAACAACCAATGTATCCTAACATGGTATATTGTGTAAATCATATAATACAAAAGAGTCAACATATTTTGAAACATTCAAATAATGAGGATATTCGTTTTTGAGTTTCAGCAAAAAAACAAAATCAATATTTAATTTTTCAAATAAAACATTTCCACATTAAATGTTATGATTTATTTATCTTATTTATATTGTTTTTTTAAATATTAGACACCATTGTATTTTAATATACCTATTATTACATATTATGTACATTTTCAAAAAAGAAACGTTTTTATATTTATTACTGTGTCCCAAGTACCTCTGTCACTATTACGAATGCCGGATACCAAGATTTATTTTTTATTATTATTGCTGCACAGTTATTAATGTCTAATACGTTTTAAGTTATTTTGGATTAATTTTTGGTCACCGAGTCAACAGTTTCCTATAGGTTTAAGACGCGTAGTCTATACAATCGTCAATCATTAATACTAATATTTAAAATCAGTGGTAGGTACAATTAATATTTAGTCGGCCTGTGTCATACAACCATACGACGACCGCATGTAAACGAAAGCTTACCGTCGTTGACACGGTGAAATTACAGAGCCCTCCGCCATTGTTGACGGCCATCAGCGCATTGGAAATGTTCGTTACGTCCTGGTGTAACTTCAACACTTGGTTGGTGGAGTAGGCTACCGTTCTGGTCACCTGGTCAGACTGAGTCTTGACGAGTTCTGATAGCTCCGCGAACATTTTCTCTTCTAGACTGCTTTGAGTTTTCAAAGTTTTCGGTATTTGTTCCAACGTCGTGCTCTCGGACTTACTCCTAAAAATACAAAATTATAATTTTAAACACTGCGTTGCGTGAAGAGAAGATAAGAGTTTGTAGTCTGTTTGAGAAAACCGCAGGAGAGGCGGAATAAAATGTCACCTATACATACTGTTTGCAGTGAGGAATTTTTATTCTAAAATTTTGTTTACTTCGTTTGAAAATAGGTTTATTATAATATGTAATATTATTTTAGATATAACATATAAATAATATATTAACGATTTAATTACCTTCCTAGTCAACTGAACAAGTACCTCATCTATACCTACGCCTAAAATACAGGAGAATATACAGTATACGGCGACTGAGTGTTAAAAATACTTGCCGATTGAAAATTACTTATGAACAACATGATGAGGATCACCTGTTAAAGTAACGCAACAAAAGTAGTGAGTATCTTCAACCTATTCGCGTTTTAGTGTTGTGTTTTTTGGTAACGATGGTGGTACGAAAAGATAAATAAGTGGATAAAATAAAATGCTCTTAATTTTAATAGAAACGTTTATAAATTATTTGGGCTAGTTAGATACCTACCTACATAGTTGCTCTTATACTTTTAAGACGCTACGCAATTGTGTAAAGCAAGTGCTTGTTCAACCTTTTATGTTACCTATCCCCTAAATTGTGAAAACTGCAAATATCGGATTATTGGAATGTAAAAATTGAAATGATATTAAAAATAGGATGGTTTATCACTTATATAGCACATCAAAAAGTACCTAATGATTGTCTTGTAAATTATAAGTTTATTATTTAGTGAATAGTAATATTTTGAAATTTAGAAGTGAGCGGCGGCGGGAGGAGTCGAGTAGATGTGAATAATATATTTTGATCGTATATTCGCTGATCTTCTGACTTCCTTAAGACTATAGTCTATAAGACAGCAGAAAATGTTCATCTAAATATCTAATAATACATACCATCAACCCTATTACCTACCTGTTTAAAACATTTTTTTAACTAGACAAAAATTGAATTCAAATCTGCATATATATAGGTAAAACCCTATACAACTCTATAGGGTAGACTGGAAAAAAATTACCAAATATATTAGGTATGTATGCTTAAAGATAAAATCATGTACTTTAAATTTGCTGTTACGAACAACATTCTTAATTCCCTACATTTGTCATCCCAACTTTGGTCTCTTTTACCTCTACAAACTCTGAAATAAAATTTAAAAAATGAAGTATTTAAAATATCAATATTTAAAAAGGCTCATATTAGATTATAAATTAAAAAAAAAAAAAACATTAAATTAAACTATTTTATAATTTCGGAGTTTCGTTTGCATAGGTGTAGGATATAGCGTCCTCTTTATGTATTATTATAAATTATAATAACTAACTTATATGTATTATTTATAAATTATAATAACTATTATTAACAATAGTAGGTATATGATATTATTGATATGCACCTGACACAAATAAAAAAAGATTATTGATATTTAAAAATATTCGCTCTTATCACCCGAATTATACATTTCATAAATAGAAATAATTTAGTTAAGAAAAAATCCCATCCTCTCACTTGTTATCAATACGGTCTAATATCCTTTCCAATATATCAACCATATCGTTCTCGATTTGTCGTTCATTTGATTGCAACCTGTGACAATTGTCCATGAACAAGTTTTGTCCATCTACGAGTAATTGCAAGTGCTCCTTGAACTTGGCTTCAAGTTCGTTTTCTGATTTTTTCTGAATTCCTGTTATCTTGTCGATAGCCGCTTCCAAGAAGCCTATATAACAAATGTGTTTAAAAAAAAAAACTTAAAATATTTACTTCATAATATTAATATTTGGTGACCAATACCACATTGATCGTTTGCTTGAAATGACATTATTTTCAATATTTCCTATTATGAGTTATTTTATTTGAATAATATACAATTGAATATATTCGATTACTATTAATTATTGTATATTTGTTTATTTTAAACTAAAATTACCTACTAAAGATATTTTATTTTTTAATTCCCCGCTTTCCTCCAATATTTTATTGATCTGTAATAGGCTAAAACCGAAAGCAAATATGAGGGACAGTTGATAATACCAATATGGCCGTAAAATATTTAAAAAATATATTAAACGGTATGAACGAAGCACTGCAAAGTAATTCAATATCATAGCTAGTTTATAATAGTCATAGATGCATAACTGGGAATTGGACAAAGGACTTGGAAATGTGACCATATTGTCCATTGTCCAGTTTAAATAAAAATCCAGGGGATTAAATTTCACGTCACTAATGATGAAAAAATTAATTATTTTAAAAACAAACAGTAAATCTAATTTAGTAAGCGAATTCCCAAACGGCCAACCATGACCAGAATTTATTATGAACGTACCAAATACTAATTAAAGTGCTTTTCACAGTTAAGTTCTAATTTTATATACAAATATTATAAAATTATTATTTTAAAGGATTTCGAGGGTTCACAGTAGTTATAGCCTATAGGTAACGTCTTATACAGTTGTACCTAATATTAAGGTAAACATTTTCACTGTCCTATTCAATGTGCCCTATTCTCTAGTACGAATTTATGGTCCATCAAAATTAATTATAAAAAGTTGTTTATTTTTATGTTGTTATTACAATATTCATTATTCATAAAATAATTTTCATTCTTACTATCCAAAAACTCGTTTATCACGCCACGTCTATCAGAGTCCAATCTCCGCCGATACTTGTCAGTATTCTCAACCAATTCCTTGAGCGAGATGCTTATATGATCCGAACGATCTTTGAGCCCATTGTACATATTACTTATCTACAAAATATCATAAATAATAATCGTTCACAAAAACGTTGGTTATGTGATTTCAAATTTATAAATTTCTATTCCAACTAGGTAACTGATATTAAATATTCAAGACAGCTAAGACACATATTTCATAGGTTCATATTATTTTTATAACTATTTATAATAGTATTAGGACGGTACCGTTGTGGCCAGTTTGTTAATAGTTGTTGTTTCTGGAATTTGACTGAAATCACCGTCTTGATTACACGAACAGGTACTCATTGATCTGTCTGTGATTTTAGATTGTTGAGAAAAATTTGCAACGGTATCCTGTAAAAACAAAATATCACTAAAACCACGATCATAATGTACCTATGACAGTAATTTTAGAATCTGAACGGAGCGATGAATGAATTGGTTTTGTAATGATGTGAGTATTATTTATTTTATTGTTTCATCATCTTTTGGAGCAGTTAAATTGTACTATACATTTTACAAATCAATCGATTCAATTTACTTATAGGTATTATGAGAGTCGTTTCTGGTCGCAAATTGAATATAATTGGTACTTAGGGAGGTCAAAAGTAAAATAAACAAGTTTTCAAAATAATCGGGAAAATCTAAAACGCATTCGACAAAATCAATTTTGTCTTTTCTTGTACTTAAAAATGATTTACTGTAGCTAGGTAGGTGCTTGCCAAATATTTATAGTACCTACCTAGTAATTTTTCTACACATGATATTGACGAGTTTTTATTTTAAAAACGCTTATGTAATGATAATAATGGTATTTTTACAATTTATCATAAGAGTTTGAAATGTGCATCTGGTCAATAAATCAATTGTTTCAAACGTTCAATAACTTAAATCACAGGTATACGTTCGCTTAATTTTTTTACTTGTAACTGTTTCCTGTAGGTAATCTGATTGGAATTGTGTTTCTCAAACTCAGAACTGATGTCTTTTCGCATGGTCTGAATGTCCGTGGCCATTTCTGTCTGTCTGTCGGCCACTTTTTTGATTTCTTTCTCCAGTTCTTTCTGTAACACAGCCCAAATGGACGAGACGGTTCGTTAAATAACGCATCGTTTTCGTTTCATCTTTGGCCGATTGCCTGTTAAGACTAGCCACCGACTGATTACAAACGCATGTTTCCAGCGAGTTATTTATTTCCCTTTCCTTTCGATTTTTTCAACACCACTCAATTAAAATGCTCATGTTTCATCATCTATAAATACATAGTGTGTTTTACTTAGATGTAACATAATATTATAATATCATGCTGTAATTATTTACAATGTTGTACCGATCATTTTCAATCGCATTATTCTATCATTAGTCTATTATAATACAATTTAAAATCAACGGTATGTATCCAATGCCTCATTTTTCCAATATTAGATATAGCTTATTCAACCAAAAAAAAAAGAAATAACGAATTGTTTCATTACTTATATAGTTATATCATTGCCCTGTATTGATTTTTAATTAATTATAGTATTAAATAAAAATACATATTATAATATATAATGCTTAGTACATCTATATTTATAATGTATTATAATATGTGTATACTATGCAACAACTAAGTATGTATAATGTATATTATCAAGATAATAAAGTGGACTGTATTTATTATTAGTTTTATGTATATCCGCGCGTTATTCATATTGACCTGATGATTTTGCACCGTCTGTAGATTGGTCTCCATGTGTTCTAATGTTATCTCTAGTTGTTGCTGAGCCTTGTCCAGACGTCTGGTCATGTGGTTCGGACCACATTCCTCCATCACCGACTGAAAAGTCACCAAATGCCAAAATGATGAAATTACATATTATTATTGTAATATTTACCGCAACACAGTGATACAGTTAATAATACCTATAATAATATAAATTTAATTCGGATACACAATACTACACAACAAACTTTCCCAAAATGTCTTATAGTTGATAAATTATTGAACAATAATTGTAATATTATTATTACAATTTATTACGGTCGTTTAAAAAACTGGATTAGATATTATATTATATTATATACGATTAAAAACAATATTTTGAATTTTCAGCTCAGTTTCAACAATACAACATGAGGTATGTGCATTATGTATTTGTGTATTTTGGCTATTTTAACAAAACACATTTAAGTTGTTTTGTTGCAATTTGAAAAACTTGAAAATTCAGGTATATAATCAGACCTTCAGGCTTCAATAAATTGGTTCAAAATTTAAAAGTTTTTTTTGGTTTTAATTTTATAAAATGTGTTGTTCATTGTTACAAATATTGAAATATCTAAACAAAGTTATGTTCAATAGACTATAATATAGAAAATTCAAAAATACCATAATTTTTATACGAGCTTTGGAAATACTTGAAAAACGTTCTATAAATATATCATAGGATAGTTCACCGAGCTTGTGTAGAAAACAATTTCTTTCTAACACACCATTTAATTTATAATATAACTTTCAAGTATAATAATCCAATATTTTGTTATTTGGGGAGGTAATGCTAACATGTTGCTGTTAAAATACTAAAACAAAAATATTTTGTAATGTGGGTTCATTGGGTTCAATCAATTAAAACTTAATACATTACATCACTTTTTACATTTATACCTAAGTAAGATGAATTTAGTCTGTATAGTACTGAAGTGCACAGTGTACACTAATAATGAATAGAAATAGAGATGCTATACAAGTGTTTCACATTGAAGATCAAGTATGGTACTTAAATTAAAATATATAAACTAATATTTATACCCACAGCTAGATATTAATGGTAAAAATGTATTAACATTTATTACAATTATTATACCTGTTGAAATTTATCGAACCACATTTCATTGGATACTTCTAAATGACTGAGCTTGTTGAACAAAACGTCTATCCTGGAATTTATCCTTTCCGTTTGTTGGTCCCGTCTTAATGTATTTGACAAATCTCTCAGTCTGAATTCGATATTGGAAATTAGAGTATAGACCTGAAACAGAGCGATTTCATTCATAGGGTGAGTCGTGAGTGTTAAAATATTATCTTTAAACTATGAGAAGCGTAGGTATACGAGTAGGTTTAGGACGTATGTCTAGCACTCGTTACCAGCCTAGAAAATTCGATAGTTGAACCGTTACTGTTAATGAATGATCATTATATCAATGTCCAATGGTGTAACCAATACACAGTTAGCAGACAGTAACAAGAGGCAAAGTATATTATAAACTATAATATAGTAAATACTATATACTATAAAAAAATATATACAATATATTATATCAGGGGTGGCAAAATCACAGCTCGCGTCTTATCATAAGACGCAAAACATTTTTAATAGGTAACATAATAATAGGTATTGTATGAAGAGAAAATTATCCCTAACAAAATTTAATCTGACATTATTATACGTTATTATATTGTACATATTTTATTTTATTTGATATCTTATCTTATTTACGATAGTTGAGAACCTTTTTTCCTGCTCTTGACTCTTACATATGGTTCATCATACCATGTGGCTCGATCGTAACTCTCTTATCGCTGGTAACCTCTGTTATAATACAGTAGTCAGTAAACTCACGATTATCTGTGGTCTTAGTATATACAGTACTACAAATAGTGTTTATATACAATATATTCAATACTGTTAGTACCTACTTTAATACTTTAATACTGTTTAATACTACAAAATATAAATTTTTGTTTCAATTTGTATTTGCCGGATTAGGTAACTACGGAATTCGCTTATCCGAAATTGCTGTGCCACCTTATTACGCGGATAATAGAGACTAGAGAGTTTATTGTAGTATTATCAATTAATATTATATTAATATTATTGTTTGCTTAAATTAAATTTAAACTTTTAATTATTCTCAGCGTAAATTTTATTTTACTGAACAACAAAAAATAATATTTTTAATTTCCAAGCCTTATTAATACAATTAATTAAAATAGTGTTTGATTCATTCATGAATTCGTTTCATCTTTCATGTACCTGACAAAACTGATTTTTATTAATAATTTAATTTTTTTGTTAGATTATTCAACTTTTATGAATAAAAAATAATTTAATGATGTTATATAAGTTTCTTACACGAAGTCAATAAGTCATAAATATTTTAATTACTATTGTAAGCAAATTGATATTTGATTAAACACTTTTTCAAATAATCTTTTATTCAAAATGGTTCAAACATATCAATATTCCACATCAACGTAAGGTTACATTAGGGTTATAAAACAAAAGCTTATTTTTGTATTACACATTATTGTTTGGTTTTAATTTATTGCACATTTCTTTTACAAGTATTGTATGAGATCATGTTTTAAATAGATACTTTTTTGAAATTTTATTTTTATAAAATAAAATGTAATGATTATAATTTTAGAAGCTTTAGAGAGAGAAATATTAATATTATATTATATGATAGGTAATCACAGAAAAAATTTTTAATACTTACTCATGATATGGACTTAATCTCAATATTTAAAATTTAAATAATTTATTAATTGGTTATCAGATTACTGGATCTTTACACATAATTAATTGGTTCAATGTTCTTAGTTTATTTTTATACTGTAGATAATAAATTATGGAGCTATTTTATATACCTTTAATTAAATTACCTATTTTACTCAATGCCCTAAATATATTTTTGAATTATGTTTGCGGGACATGGAACTAGACTATTGGATCATCAATCTTCCACAGACAGAATTTAAAATATGGATAGGTACCTACCTACTGACAAATGTGGGTAACTGAGTTATAGAGTGTACCCAGTTTTGGCGGACACAAGGTATATAATAAGGTATAATATATATATATTATATAGGTGGTGCATTGAGATTAAGACTTTTTAGAATAGAATGTGAATTATTCCCAAAGGAATTGAATTAAGTATTAGGTATAGGATAGTTAGTTTAGTGGGTGATGTATTATTTTTGCATATTATTTTGAATTTGATAATTGTATTGTAACTGCAGATTCTATACACATAATCTTCAAAAAGATCAAACTAATAACTATATAGGTAAGACAGTAAAAGTCATTAAAACTATACGAAACTCGGAAATTGCATCTACAAAGTTAATTTGTTGATCAACAGACAGATTAGAAGATAAAAAGATACCCAAGTAAATTAATAATATTTACCTTATAATTAAAATTCATTGATAATTTATAAAATGTAGTTTTCCGTTAGATTAATAGGTACAATAATGGTAGTTGATTCGGATCGTTATACAACGTTGGTCGTGACAGACTTAAAATATCAAACGTTAATAACACCACGTATCTGAAATCTAAATAAATCTTATTTAGTATAAATAAATATTTATTAAGACATTTCTTTGGATCGGTTGATTAATCATATTAAGTCGTAGATAATAATAAAAATAAAACGATTTATTAGTCTCCCAACCCGCATTAGTTTCTAATAGGTACAAATATATAGTTTAATTTTTTTTTAATATATCCACAAGCTATCTGAAATAACATTTGTTTACCGACTAGGATAGACGCCTTTCAGTTGTGTTTAAAAGAACCAATTACTCCGAAGTCCTTGATTTTTGAAATAACATCATCCATGGACCATGAATATAATTTGTATTAACTCATCACCATTCGCCACTTATAAGTTATTAATTTATTAATCCTGAACACGCAAGCTGTCCGTCCAAATGATTTCAGTAGCTTAAGAGGAGGTCAATATTTGTTTTCTCTCTCAGATCCACGCGCAACGTATATAAACAATAAACGCAATTATGCAAAATCTTTTTTTTGTGATTTTTAAGTAATCTTAAAGAAAAATCACCTATTAAAAAATGTTTAGAGGATAATATTTTTGAAGGTTTGTCATATCGATTTTATATTTTATTATTATTTTCCATATATTCGACTTAAAAAATAAAAATATATAAAAATATGAATGTATATGAATATTAAATTGTTTCCTGACAATATTTAGACCAACTTATTTGTTATATCCTCAAAATTATTTTTGTACCGGGTGGTTTTACTCTAAAATTAATCAAAGATTCTTATTTTCACATATTTTATATATATGTAGACAGATAGATAATAGAAATAGTTTCAAATTGTATCCTTAAATTTATGCAGGCCATGAACGCACATATTATATGTGAATTTGCATCATAACAATTATTATTAGAATTACATATTTACTTCCCAAACTGGACAAACTCAACAGACAATTTTTCTTATTGCAAATTTGTTTGATTGTTATGATTTATATTAAATGTTCTTCCTTATCAAAAATGTATTGAACCCTTACAAACGTTCACCGTGGATACGAGCCAAGTGAACTTTTTTATTTTCATTTTTTGGCAGTTGGATGTACGTAGATAAATTATCATTAAACGTGAACGTTGTGAACTTATTTAAAGTGACAAAAGTAACTAAAATAAAATGGTAATCTATTCATAGAAATAAAACTATTTATGTTAGGTTAGGTTAATAACTGTTTCTGTCATTTTTAACAAAGTATTTGTGGATTTATTATAAAACTACGAGTATATACTTTTTATTTTAATATAACGTAGCTTTCCTTGTTAAATCTATATTTTAATGAACAAAATACGTAGAATTTGTATTAAAATATTAATAGGAAGTCATATCAAACTATTGAAATAATGGGAATAAAAAATAGTTTCCAGAATCCAAAAGAGATACCCGATTGGTGGCATTCACAGAAATCTCCACGTGGTGGGAGGGATTACATTAGTAATATAATAAATAAATTTATGATTTTATAAAAGCATTTTGTTGTTTTTTAATATTAGTTACATTAATAGTACATATTCAAGTAATAACTTTTTTGGTCAAAATATCGATTGTTTTTAGAAAAATGAGAAGAAATGTATTAAGAAAATGTACTTAAAATAGCTGAGAGGATAGTAATTAATAAACATTGATACTTTTGCGACATTATTACTGCCAACAAGTTATTCGGCTTATGAATATTAGTTAGGCCCCTGTCCTATTAGCCTTCTCTTAACCACTGACCTGATTGACCGTGAAAGAGCTCGGGGTTCCACTACCAGCTAGGTCACCGTGTATGGACATGGTGATGTCAGGCGCTGCACGTCCATCGCGAGTCAGCAGCACCAGCATCGCCAGCAGTGCAGCCGGCTGCAGCGATTGCATCGCGATGGAGCAGCCACCACCGCAGCCGCGGTTCGCCCGTACGTTCTCCGCCGTGATGCGCGGTGGGCGGTGGCTGCGCCGGTCTGGCTGCCGGTGGTGTCGACGATCGGCCGTCGGTGGCTGCGAAGCGATCAGCGTGTTACCGTGCACGTCTTCGTTGGGTGTGTATACAGCGGACTGTAAAACGAGAGACGAGAGACTAGATACGAGAGACGAGAGACGAGAGACGACGGGTGACCGGACGGTTGGCTGTGCGGCGTCGGCGATCTGCGTATCTCTCTCCCTGCCCCACCACAGTCATATAATATATTATTATACAACACAAATATTATTATTATTGTCTTTCCGTCTCACAGTCTTTTCATACTCTCTCTATCTCTTTTTCTCACTCACTCGTGCGTGCACGCACCCACACGCACGCACTCACGCACGCTTGAACACACGCGCTGCAGTTACAGACGAGCCCCTTGTGTGCATGTGTACGCCACGCCGCCGCATACCACCACCGATCTCGTTAAAAACCCCTAACTAGATTCATCAAAATATTAATACGTATTAATGGCCGTCTCGTCGTCGCAGTCCTCGAAAAACACGGCAATAGTTGTATTTATACAACAGATGAGCGATGATGTTTTTGGTGACATATATTACAATACCTATAAGCAGTGCTCGGACTGTGAATTATTAAATAGAGGAACTCAATCCAACAATTTAAAGACTACGTTCCAAGAGCAAAATTCAAAACTATTTAATACAGGGTATTGCCCCCTCCACACCCCCGCCCTACAATTCGTAAATTTTTAATAGTAGCTTAGTTATACCATTTTAGCTTTATTATATTTGAATTATAATATATTTGACTATTGAAACATGTAAGTGAATATGGATTTATATTTCATATTTACCTTATTTTTCAACAATTTTCCTAATAATTTTTTTATTATTACATTTTATACATTCATCTGTTACTTAAATAAGTCATTTTTAATATTATTGTTATTTCTATTTTGATAGCAATTTATTATAGCTACATGTTTCAAAAAAATTATAATTATCAGTGATAATATCTTAATTCGTGGTTCAGACGCATTACCCATGTTAACTCTAGTCCACAGATATTGATAATACAATATTTTACTGTACATAATTATTATTTGTCAACTACTAAACTGGCAAAGAAAAAACGTGATATAATATAAAAAAACGATAATAAAAAATAGTAAGATAATAGGTACCTAGTATAAACCATAGAAGAGATAGAAACATATTGTTAATGTTAAAAATTTAAAATTCATTAGGTACTTAGGTTAACAAGAATTTAAATCCATTCCACATTTTAATAAAAATCATTTCTGGCATTAGTTTGTATCGTCCCCCGTTCAAGTAGAAAAAAAATAAGTAGGGATACCCAAACAAAAAAAAATTGTAGGGGAGCTCCGTCCCCAACAAATCGACCACTGCCTATAGGTGGGAATAATAATATTGTGTCAAATACTGGAATCGCTGCTGCCGATCATAGTGTTGTGTCTTTTCTGTAAATAGGTCTTTTAAACCATCCATTCGTTTACTCACTATAGGGGAGGGTGGCAAACAGTAACCCATTTATTGGAGCGGGCAAGGGGACAAAAAGCAAACATGCCCCAAGTGTCAAATTTTCCAGGGTGGCATACATATTAAATAATAGCTTTTGCTTATAATATATTTTTGATTATTTATAATTATAATATAATATATATAATATACAATATATTTTGTTGATACCAGTATTTTTTAACGAATAGAGTTGTGAGGGAATGCTACAACAATAATTCAGAAAGTATTTGGAATTTGGAATCCGGAAGATTTAGAATTAAAATTCCCAAATTGGGATGCCTGGCTACAAGTTCGCATAATATTATTCTGTTGTTTATGGCTATGTAAATGTATGTCTAAATCCAATGAACATTTAGTGGGTGCCACCTGCAATTCTAGGGGGCACTGATGCTGATTTTTGAAACGTACATACAAAACATACATTTTTTCACAAACCTCATGAACCATACTATATTATCATTTATCAAGCCTGTGTAATTGTACTCGGTATTGCGCACGAGTTAACTTGTATATTATAATATTCCCCTTATACACATTCATCGCTCTGCTCAAAATTATATGATGATTTGATTAATAAAAATAGTAGTTATAATTTTATCTTACTTCTGATTTCACTCAAAAACTGTAATAGACCTGTGGTCTATCTACCAATCACCGACAGTTTGTACGTATGTCTAAAAATGTAAAATACTAAAATGTTTATTCTATCAAAATGTTAATGAATAAATAACAATATCGTTATAATATTTTAAACTTAGCTCAAATTTAATAATATAAACATTATAAACACCGAAGTCCATTCGGGGAGCTCAACCAACGAGTCGTAAAAATTATAATAAAAAGCCCGCATTTCTAATCGTTTTATCAGATACGATAATGAGATTGTGATGACACATTTTATTTATTCAAACGTGTATTGTGTATACAATATTAAACATCAGTATAGTAAGTATAGACGTATAATGTCTATAGTCAATAGTTAGTATAATGTAAATATAACAAAATATGATTTAAAAATGCATATTAAGTGTTTACGATAACCATGTGAAATGATCAGTTAAACCTTATTCTTTAATCTGTATAATATAATATTATGGTGTATGTCGATTGGTCTGTTGTATGTGTCTTGAAGTTATTAAATAATATTTTCTAGAAACAATTAATTTAGATAGAGTTTTTATTAAAAATAATCTTAAAATTAGATTTCCTTTGACCTTGGTTAAATTAACGGCGCAGTGTAGAGGGAAAGAGGGATCTCAATAATTAGTGATCTCATAATTCCGGAATGAAATTCTAACTTTAAAATGTTAACTGTAATTATGTAGGTGCCTACGTTATATTCATATTGTGTTACAATGTTTGCTTTTAATAAAAATGTTTTTCTAAAACTACGTAATGCTACTAAACAAACTTTTTATTTACCTACCTACACATTTGAGTAAAAACTAAAAAGTTTTAAAAATTTTATTATTGCATATTTTGTTAACATTCAATTATTGTTTTATCTATTTTAATTTTGAATAGTTTAGAATTTTTCTAATGATTAAACAAATTATAAATGTCAGCATGTACATCTTTATATAATTTATTTTGATATGGTAAATAGTATATATAAATACGTTCAAATTTAACTCTGAAACTTATTTAAAATATTAAAATTTAAGAGTGTTGGTAAACTATATTTGAGTCGTAATCTTTAGAGGATGCCACACCCACCCACGTGTAGTGTCTCCGTCTTACAATCCTACAACATAGCACATTTTATGTTCATAATAATTCATTATACGACTATGTTACTTTTAAAATTAGAGAGAATTTACCTTCTATGTAAAGATAAGATTATTATCTAAGTCATCTAACTATCTAAGTGGCTTTAAAATTAAAATATCAATAAAAGCCTTCGATATTCTTTAGATAATATTCTTACTATTCAATTTTTTAATAGGTCAGTTCAATTAAACTTTAAAAATAACAGTAAAATTGATGATAATATTGTAAATATAAAAATAGGCATGTTTTATGTTTGTATGACGAAACCAACATACTTACATACTATGCGAGTGTTGGAGTATTATAGACATCTTCATATAATAATCTATACATAAAACATATATATATAATTATTATATAAATCATAATTAATGATAACCAAAGTGTCTTCACTGCAGGTTGTTTCTTTACACAAGTCACTAAAGCTGCTACGTATAATATTATTTAAAAAAAAAACCATCCGTTAAGCTTATTATACTTTTGTTATGTATAGATTGTATAAATTCCAAATTAAAAATGAAAAAAAAAGTTAATGATATAGCATTTTATATATTTTTAAGTAATTAAATTAAGTTGTAATCATTGATATAATTTATTAGGTCTTATAGTTTCTTTATAGTAGGCTGCAAAGTAATTGGAAATATAAGAATTATGTGCCTTTTGGTCTATAGATACGAATATAAGATGTACTATGTTAAGTTTGTAGTCCAAGTAGTTCAACCAGCTGAGTGTGTAATTTACTAATTGCAATTTTCAAGTTCCCCCAAAACTCTTAGTTCAGATCAAATCTTAGTTTGGATCACAAAAACTTTACTTAATATCTATCAATTTAGATATATGTAATTATAATATATATGCTAATAAATAATAATATAATTTCGTATACATAAAACAGTACTATACGAATAGTTGACCCAACAAGCAGACAATTCAATATATTACCTATACACTTAAATTAAGGCGTTCAACTAGATCATTTAAACATAGGAACATTTTATGTTTATGGTCCTTAAACAATGTCGTATATAATAATATTCTAGACAATCGTCAATATTATTTTGTAATATAATATATTATGTAGTATATTATGTGGAAATATATTTTAGCAAGTAAGTAATTCAAATATGCCAGACTATCTAAGCAAAATGTGCTATATTTCTATTTCTTCCTTTAATGGCCATCTTAATACCTATATTTATATTATTTAACACCGTCGTGTCACACAAACAGGTACAGAGAAGTCCTACAGTTGTCGTGAAACTCAGCAAGAGCGTATAGGAGCGATGACTGTAACACGACTACATGAGCTACGTTTGTTAATTGTTTGTTTTGAACCAATAATATAAGTGTTTTCCACCAAAAACTGTGTTAAATTGTATTCTAATCGTTAGACGTTTTAAGCAAAGTATACTGTTAAAGTTAATAATTATTATATTATTTTGTTTAAAGTTTAAACAATAATTACAAAAATTATAATTACCAAAAAAAAACTGTAGCACGCTACTCGATGTTTTAAATATGTTTTTGTTAATAATTAACAACGACAACGAAACCTTCTATTTAAAGTCACAGGTTCTACGAACATCATGTTATACGATGCACGCTGCAATGCACATAGTGACTATTATATTAATATAATTTTATAAAATGGGTACACAAAGTAGGTAGGTACTTGCTACAATACCTAATGGAATAATTTTGCTATGTCATATTAACCGACGGATTTCCACAATCCAACGTAGTACAGTTATATTTTTGTGTACTTATCTACTATATCTAGGTACTGCAATTAATGTTCTGAAACTTGACACTCATGTTCCATCTATCAACAGTACATCAGGATACACAAGACGACAGCACTGCATGTATGCCGTGCTTTGAAGTGATCTTAATGGAAACTGTGAAGCCATAGTAATGATTATAGAATGAATAGAACTATAGAACCTTAGAATATCACTACCTATAACTACTATTATTACTTTTTATTATGAATAGATGTGTTGTCCCACTATAATATAGTTTTACACACTACTTACAATAAATTTACAACGCTGAATATACTACCTCAGTATCTCACACATAGTCACACTTATCGATAATTCTTATAGTGATATATTTAATTAAAACTTTATGCATATTTTACAAATACCTACGATAAAATTACACAATTTGAATCTTCAAAGTATCTATTAGATCCAATTTTCTACAAAAAAATCATCCTCAAAGTTAAAAATCCAAACACTCTTACTGCTCCAGGAAGAGAAGACAGATAAAAAAACATCACACATTGTAAAATAAATAGGTACATTCATCGCTCCTTTCAGAATCTAAAATGTAATTTTAATTATGAAAAAATTAAAACTAAATATTTAGAGCCTGTATGATTAGTATTAAAATATTTTATCTTAAACCAACTTTAATTTTTAATATACCTAATATGATTGTTAATAGTTTCTCATTGATTTCAATTTCTACGTATAATGATTCTCCGTCAAATATAATATCTGATGTCTTATATTTTATACTCCAAGGTTCGTGCATAAAGAGGCCATAGTACACGGTGAAATGATTTTGAAGACGTGCATTCGTAATTCAAGCAAATCGTAAAATTTAATGATTTCTAGTTGATAAATAAAATACCTAATACCTACCAGAAAAGTTGTAAGGAATACTTCTCAAATACATTTTTTTTTTTCAAAGTATTTAAAGTACCATCTAATATTACTTAATAGCAAATAATATATTTACGTAATGCTTTTTATGTGTACCTATTTGAATTACTTTTAAAAAAATAAAAAAGTGGATAACCGCTATATTACGATACTACAGTAGGTACCTACTTGGTACCGGTTAAATAGAGACAAATGTACGTAGTCGTTTGGAAGTAAAAATAATCAATAAAAATATTAGTAAGACAAATTAAAATGCAATATCAAAAATAGAATATTTAATATTCAATTGAGCTTTTAAATTATTATTATTTTACTGCTTATTATGCGTAGCATATGTTTAACGCGAAATCACAGACACTGATAACATTGATGGAATTGATATAAAACAAAATATTTAAGAATTTTTTAACTATAGATAAATATAGACTGAAATAAACACTTTACCAACCTTTCCGACTAAGTCCGAGATACCTAACATTATTAAATTGGCTATAACACGATTCCGCAAAATTTGCGGAATCGTGTTGATTTTAATAGCCACTGATATACATACACGACTCCGCAAATTCTATACATTTAAACACGATTCCGCATAATTTTAAATGCAACGTTGCCATATTATATAAAAATATTATTGTTATCAAAATGATATGAGGTATATTATAATATATTAGATTTGCTATTCGCTTCATACATAAAAAATATTAAATTTATCAATATATTAGTTAAAAAAAGTTATAAAAATTATCAGCTATTAATTATACAATTTAAAACATTCGTTATTATAAAACATACAAAAATATTAAAGTTATCAATATATTAGTTAAAAAAAGTTATAAAAATGATCAGCTATTAATTATACAATTTAAATGATTATAATATGAGAATTATAATGATTTACCTTGCCCGAGTACCACGCGTCATTTTGTATTTTACCCATTTGTCTTCAGAGTGGCAACGTTGCATTTAAAATGTATAGAATTTGCGGAGTCGTGTATGTATATCAGTGGCTATTAAAATTAACACTATTCCGCACATTTTGCGGAATCGTTCTCCACCGATTAAATTACACATAGGTACCATTATAAAATATTCTTCAAAGATTGTCAAGCAGCATTTTATTCCACGTTTCCATGGGGAAAGTAATTTATTAGTGTAGTTTAAAATCAAAAAAAGTTTTGTTCAGTTAAAGTGTTTTTTTAACAGAACTATATAGTCTATAAATTTAAATTGTATTAAATGTTAAAAAAAATGTTGACTAAGAATTACTCATGCTATCTAGTTTGGAATTTTTATATGTTTTTTTAGGTTATGAAATTATAGGCTACAGTATACATTTAATTATGAATGATACAAACTTTAAAAAAGTGAATGTCACAAAATATTTCTAATAATAACTATAATATCTATTCTACTTTTGTTAATTGTACATATTATGTAACTATACGTAGGTACACACGCTTACACATACAAACATACAAATAAAATATGTATTTATTGTATTTATATAAACTGTCTTAAAAATTATAATAAAAAGTATAAAAATAGAAAATAGCTCAAAATTATGATTAGGTACCTATATAGGTATGGAGTATAATTTATTCGGGAACAGACGGATCAAGTTACCACATTTTTATAATGCATAACATTATGGTCAGTATAATAGTATAATATATTATTATGGTTATCGAATAGGGTTTTTGAGGGCTTCATCTACAACGATTGTGTTACTTGAATATTTTGTATCATGAGAATGTTCAGTATGGTGTAGATAGTTCACAATAGAGGTGTGCAATATATTTTTCTTTTCACAATTTTGGTTTGTAAGCCAATTAAAAACCATTTTAAAATGATTGTGGACTCTAGTGGTTTGACGGTGCCTTTTGCAATTTTGTGTATTGTTGATTTGTTTGGTATATTTCCGATAGTAGTGTTACCAGGACCTATAATAAAATGTGGTAAGTATAATGTGGAACATAATATAATTATTTATTTTTTACGAATGGGTATTGAGTAATAATCATGAGGCACACAGGATGGTTAGGAATACCATTGGCTATTGGTGTGTTTGCAATCCAAGTATACACGGCCATTTTGTTGGGGAAATGTTGGATTATAGCTGAAGAAATTGAACCAAATATTGTAAAAAAAAACCGGTAATAATATCATCATGGCACAAAATAGTATCGAATAATCGTTTTTCATTTATAGTACTCATAATGTAATAACTTAATGTATTTTAGGTATCCATATGCTGCTTTAGCTGAGCTTATTTTCGGTAATAAAGTAAAACGCATCGTCACAGTTATGTTGGACGTCGCCGTATTTGGTGCATGCATTCCAAACCTCCTAATTGGTAAGACTTGTGATGTTTATTTTTACTGATTATATCTTGTAATCAGTAAACATGTTTTCAAACCAAAGCTTCTTACAATCTTCACATTCTTGGAATAAAACTCTCGAGTGAAAGATTTGACGTGTCACCGTGCATTTGGTTGATTGTTATTGGAATAGTATTGTGTCCACCTCTCTGGCTCGGGAGTCCAAAAGATATGAAGTACGTAAAATGTAATATTTATTCTGAACAGTTTAGTTTTTGATTGATCAATTAATGGACTAAATGTTTTATTAATTAAGCAGTTTCTATGTCTTTATGTATCTCAACTTATTTTATATAACAATATTAGTTCTGAAATTTAAATAATCACAATCATCTATTATTAGGTACATAAACAAATAACAATACATTTTTTGTAATTGTTTACTGACATCCAACGACCAACAATAAAACTTATTAGTTAACGTTAACTCATTAGGTAGATATAGAAAAATACTTTAACATACATTTACATACATACATACATATATATGCATATATATACCATACATATATACATAAATAGATACATACATCTGTATAATTCACGACGATCGTTGAAAACACGCAAAACGTATAAATAAAACACTGACTTGATTGAAACTTCGTAAAGGTATATTGGTTTATTGATTGGCGTATTAATATATTATGCGTTTATGTTATATAAGATTCCTGTAGTGTTGAACCAGTATATGGTTGTCAATACCTACAGTGCTTAATATAAGTATACATTGTATTTTTTAAGACATACTGAATTTTTCTATTGGCTGATTATGAACGATGGTTGATAATTATGAGCTTATCTATAGATCAATATAAAATCGTTTTTGGTTAGATTTTTGTAAATAATAAAATAACAAGAATATTTACCTATATTTCATAATGGACTATAATTGTATACTACAATTTATTTATAATATTATATACATTATATAATACAATATTATATGCTTTATAGCTTATAGTTTTATACATAATGCTTGCAATTTTTTAAACAACTTTAAATTGATAATAAAAGCCTAATAGTATGACCCTGCAATTATGGAACACATTATACGCAATAAATACATTATAAATATTGAAGCGTGTACCTATATACTATATAATAATAATAATATGTACTTGCATAATGATTTTGTATTTTCATTTAGATGGATTGCATCAAGTTCTGTATTCTTTGTGGGCTCGGTGAGTGTTTTAACATGGATAACAATGTACGATACACAAAGGGAAATATATGCACCAATTCCTGAACCTTCATGGAATAGTGTGGCTCTCGCTTACGGATTATTAGCATTTCAGGTTTGGGTTTAATTCAATTATTCTACGATAGTCTACATTAATAAACGCATATAGATGCGCCTGCTAGAACATAATATATTGATAGAACAGAGAATGTAATTCACTGATATTGTAGTTTGACGTACATCCTCTCGTCCTCACCGTACAGATGGATATGGTTGACAAACGAAAATTGCCTGTAGCGATCATTTGTGCATTTTTAAGTAAGGTGTAAGGTGTACCCAACAATTGAGATTAACTAAACATTTTTTAAAACTGTAAACTAAATTTATATTCATGCATTTTAGTAACGTGTACCTTATTTTTAATTACGACTGTCATCGGATATGTACGATTTGGATCGCTCTTAAGCTCAAATCTATTGGATCAACTGTCTAATAGTTATATATTGGACGTCAACATAACTTTAGTTACAATTCAAATATGTTTATCGACAGCAGTCAGCACTACGGCACTGTTTCAGCACATTGAACATTTTCTTAAAATACCTAAAGGTACTAGTCGTCAATTCACCTGGACTGTACAACATTCCTTAACACACTGTGCATTATAATTGTTATGTTTAAGAATTCAATCGAAAGAGGTGTGTACTAAGATCATGTATAGTGATGTTGGCGGTTACAATAGGAGAGGCTGTACCAAGATTTGACCTATTGATGGGCTTAGTCGGTGCACTGTTGACTGGTCCGTTGATGTTCCTTTTGCCGCCATTGTTCTACGTTAAAATACGATCGCTCCGTCAACTAAAAATAAAAAAGTCCGAAGGGGTGTGCTATCGCACGTTTCCAAATGCGAAACTGACTCCGATAGTCGGTTTCAAGCGTTTAGCACTGTTGATGTTTATAATACTGGCTGGAACGTTGGCAACCATCTTGTCAACGGTATCTGGGATTCGAGACACAATTATATATGCTAAGTTCACGCCTTCGTGCATAATGCAATTATTTGAATGACATAATTTGATAGTAATATGTGTGTGTTTTTCCAATTTGTTAATCAGAGTAAACACTGAAAAACGGTATGTGACTGTAATTGTTGAATAAAAATATATGGAAATGGTCATTTATTACTTTATTCATACAACTTATAAACTTTATCTACAGAATACAATATATTAAATAAGGCACGTTCTACTAGTATAAGAGATTTAAAATATTTCTTGGTTAATTGTTCACACACACACACACACACACACACGTTGCTTGGTTTATATTCCGATGAGAAATTAAATGTGGCCGGAACAAATAACAATGTGTACCTATGTATGCCGTTCGCCACTGTCAGCTTAATAATTTTTAATTTGATTTAATATGCTCATATAAAGTTATGAATGTGTACGTTAAAAAGAAGGTAGGTAGGAACATTTGTATTTGTTATGGGAAAATGTAAACATTGGTTTTAACGAGGTGATGAATATGAGTCAAGGGCAACAATAATACTGTCGTTCCCAGAGCGTTGGCCTCTATTCACATGCTATTAGATATTAGCATAACAGATGCGTGGTCGCATGCATACAATAGCCCACTTTTAATCGATTCATTGTTGTCCGTATTTATGATTTCACGAACGTTACAGGGGTTCCTTTTTCTGCACGTATCACGCGTAGGTATATACCCGGTAAAAAAAAATATTGTTAGATAGATACAGATATAACAGGTGTATTAAAAAAGGTGCTGTGATCGATTGAAATGTCAAGTTTTTATAAATTGTATGTGATAAATGCTATATTTATTTAAAACACTGATACAATATATGTGATGTGTTTGTGAATTATATTTTAATATTTAATTATGCATCGTGATAGTCACACAAATAAAAAATTTAAATCAAATTGAGAGATTTTCAAGAAGATACAAACCAATCACATACAATTTACATATTGTTAAGATCTGAAACGGCGCCTTGCAGACATAACTGACCTTAAACTTGAATGACCAACTTATTCGGCCTCCGTGAACGCGCGCATGTGCCCCACCAAAGACCGGTTCGACATTCCATCTCACTGTATCTCCGAACAGAAGAGACAGTGACTTATCTGTACTAGTAGCTCCCTATCGTCTCGTATGTTATAGTTAGGTCGCATTTGAATTGGTATTGTTTTATTGTTTGTATTATGACAGTTACGTGTTTTTAACACGGAAATGACTACCACGCCAATACCATTTTAAGATGCATAACGTTTGGATATTGTGGTTGTTTGCGGCAGCGGTAAGTGAATAATACATTACCTAGTATTTGTGTTAAATTATTATTTATGTATTTAAGTAAACGTTGTATGGCTAAAATACAGCTTGACAATTTTAATTTTTTATACAATGTATTGTTGATAACAATTATACTAGCATCTGTTAATAAGCTATAGTCACTATTTTATACTAAACCAGGTATAAGATAATTATAACATGTAGGTATCTAAATACTAAATACTTATATTTTATTCTGTATATAAAAATTGAGATACTTAACGGTGTGTCATATCAAATAATGTATGTTATTTAAAATAAATATGAGTAACATATATTGTTTACTAATATCAATAGGTATAAAGTATAATATATTAATATCTGTATAAAATCAATTGATATTTGGTAGGTGCCTACTTTTCTAGAAATTTTAAAAATGTGTTTGAGTATTAAATACCCAGGTAGGCTAATATTATTAGAAACTAAGTTATAATTAAATCCTCGAAGCTTAAATTGTATATAATGAATCATGATGATTATGGGTATATCAAACGATTACCTAATGAAAAAAAGGTTTAAGAAATAAAATTATTTTTTAAAAATATGTTCAAATTGTAGAATAGTCTTGTTTATATTATAGAATAAATCATTGATCTAGGTACCTATGTAAAGTTTTAAATTTTAAACTGATTAAACAAGATTAATATTTTTTTTATTCAGAAATGTACTTTATTCTTCGGTCTATTGGTCATGCATTCTGTGAAAGTGAACTACTGTATATTTTTTCTGATAGTCCCAGCCTCAGGTATATACAATAATAGATGAATATAGGAAAAAAGAAAATATCGACTGTTTTAAAAGATAGTGAAAACTGTTGATGACATTCAGTTGAGACTGATACATTGACACATGTCCCAACACCTGACATTATTAGTTTTCATATTTTATCAACAGTCATAATAACAAACATTATGCGATAATGTGATATGCTATTTAAATAAAATTCTGTCAAATAATAAATTAAAATTTATAATCATTTAAAATATTTATTTTTTGACATTGTTTGGCCTATAGTCTATAAGACATCTTTGAAAGAACAATTTATCAGGTGTTTTATATTTTAAATGTCTATTTTCAGATTCAGTTAATAATTAATTATATTTTATTAGTTTGCAGTGCTTACCTACTCATATGTATGTTTTTTTTTGAAATACTAGACCATTAAAAATTCTGTGTTCATAAATAATATTGAGATTGGAACAAATTAATTAAAACTGGAACAATGATAAAATATAAAGCCTAAGGATAAAAAAAAAAAAAATGGTATATAACAATAATTGTTTGCCTTGTTCATCCTGCGGTAGAAAACATAAATCAACAGCTATATCTGGGAAGCTGAGTTTTCTCGAAATAAATGTATAAATTATACAGGGTCATAGGAACAAATCGAAAAAGGTTAACCCAAATAATGAACTAAGCCTAACCCTTATGACTGTCATTTATTATTTTTTTTGTATCAAATAATGTAAGTACGTGCTAAAAAAATTCAACTCTTTTAAAAATTATAATTATGTTTAATTTAAAAAAGTAATACATTTATGGATATAAAATAAACTTATTCAAAATAGTCTACTGAGAATAATTTAATTACGTTCAGTTTGTGTTTGTTTATATATGTTGCAATAACGACAAAAAAATATTCTTAGAATTTATTAAGATTTTTATCAAAATTTAGTTCAAAATATTTTGTATTATACATTTTTAATTTTAGTTACCGATTATTGTATTCTATAAATAAAATGTTTGCGTTACGTACAAAAAATAACAAAATTTAATTTAATACTCTGGAGTTGTAGAGACGTAAGGAATGTTTGGTTAACCAATCATATTTGTTTTCATCAATTTCTTTACTTTTTTAAAATTATATGATTATTTTTGGATTTTTAATACACAATCAGTATTCATATTTTGTGTATTGTACTATTGTATATATTCAGAGTGCATTGTGTATGAATGTTTTAAACTACCACCTGTGTAGGGCTGTAGACAGTATAAGTTGACACTAATTGCGGAAAAAAAATAATCATCTACTTATCCCATAATATATTAATTTTAAACTTAGTGATGAAGGCATGTGAGAATAGTATAACCAATTGTTATAACTTATTAAAGTTTATAAGTATAAAGCTCAGTTTAAAAATATATTATCATTTCGGATAGGTATGTAATTTATAAAAATGAAGTGACTACGTGGTGATCACTTGAAATTGTATTCGAATATTTGAAATGAAGAAAAATACAAAATTAGAGAAACATTTATTTCAAGTTATTTGTTGACTGTTGTTATAACTTATAACACAACTATTGTTTTAACTTTATATTTTGACCCTAAATATGAAACATCTATAGCCATTAAGTATTTAGGCAGGATCAAACTTTTATACAACAAAAGACATTTTTTTTCGTCCAATTTTATCTTATTTTATCTTATAAGTAAATGTCGGAAAACGTGTATGTATGTATAGTTAAGTGAGACGTTAAATTAAGCTACTATAGGGCAGAGACCAGCAATATTGTTGGCACTTGTTAATATTGTTGTCGTTAAAATGAATAACTGCATGTTCTAAAATGTGACAGCTGTTTCTAAAATACAACTTTAAACATTATTATGTTCGTGTACATCGACGTGTTACAGGCATTTGTGGCTGTCGCGTGTGACGACCTCGACGACTTTCCTTTGGACGGCGTCGGTAACGACGATGAGACGGACAATGACGAGCCTCCTAATACGACAGTGGAAGGTGAAATGCCCATGTCCAATCTCGATATGGACGAAGGGCCGTCAGATGAGTCCGTGTGAGTATCTATGTAATACATTAATACGTAAAAAGTCACAGTGACAGTGTTACTAGGAAAATGTATTTAAAAACACATCGCGTCGTGTAATAAGCCAGGTGGGTCGTTAAAAATCCTCTGCTGCAAATGATTAGTAATCTATCTTATGACCAGCTTTCTCTGTAGTGGTTTATTGCTCTACAGTCTACAGTTCTACACCCACACTCGCATACAAGCGAACGATCATGTTATTTTATCCATAAAATATTTGACTTTGCGTCGCGAGTATAATAAATTGTTGTTTCTTGTCAAACTTGTAGTTTTATAAAAATAAACCTACCATAACAAACGCAGTGATCGTTCTGTAAAATTAAACGGTTAGCACTGTTCACTGATCCATCAAATACAACTTGGGTAAAGTTTTTTTTTTAAATAGTACATTATGATGCCCGCCGGCTGTTGTGCTATCTTGTAAGTTTTTAACTAGAGGTTTCAAAATATATAAAATATTTCGTGTGACGATAAGCAAGCCCTATTATAAAAGACTTTCGTTACTAAATACAAAAATCATTTTTGGACAACGTTCGTCTATATATGGCGTAATCTATAGCTGTATATCACTGTGTAGGTACTCTGTCTTTAATAAAAGAATATCATTGATATTATTAAATATTTTAATCTTCTGTTATTTTTAAAACGTATGCCATGTTAAACATCACGCGTTAACTGTTTAACACGCCGGTTCTAATAATAATATTATTTTTTGATCTTATAACTACTGTAGATCGAGCAGCTAGTTATAATAACCGAGAATTTCTGGTTAGCGTGTTTTTCAATATTGCATAGTTAAAATATATAATTTGATTATAATAGGTATATCGTTATATATTGTACATTGCAATATGTAGTTACTTTTTTAAATAAGTATGCACCTATTATTAACCCAAGGAAAATATAATTTTAACGTGCGAATACATGTGTACAGAAATATGGCGGATCGAAAATCCGACAGTATGCAAAAACTAGTGCAGTCAGCAATGCGGAAACCGGGTATGAAGGAACGACTGGCTCAAGTCGTGCCCATCATCAAGGCCATGACCCCGGCGCAACGACTCGCACTCGCCGGCATGGTGATGGGCAAGGGCCAATCGCAGAACCTCAACAACAAGGCGCTGAACGCGCAACTCCTATTGCCCATCAGCCAAGACATAGCGGCGATGCTGAGGAACGGCCAGTCGGCCTCGGGCGGCAGTGGTTCGTCGGCTAGGGCGTCATCCGGTTATGGGGTCAGATAATATTATAATATTATACATATATATTATATTTTATTATTGCCTATTACAATGTTATTGCGGCTATCGTGCGGTGGATTTTAAAAATCCTAATGCTATATTATTATTATTTTTACGTGTATGCCGTACGCAGGTATAATATAACACCATTATATTATCTCTGAATTTCATGTTTCATTTCGTTTTGTTCGTTTTAAACAGTCTTACCATTTGTCCGTTCCTCCTAATCGCCTCCGAATGCCGAATACATTGATCCGCCGGTTTCCGCAGCGGATTCTTGAACGACCGGGTAACTGGTTTTATTTATAACTTATTCAAATAAAGCTGGTCTCAAGGCCGTTGACCCAAATAACACGTTTGCATTAATGCCGAAACAGGTATGAAGAGACCCTACTCGCCGCCTGCAACTGTACTTAGACAACCCAGCAAGGTACCGGAATCGCCGCCCACATCTGAAAGCCCACTGGATGACTGCGACTTGTTTGGTGATAACATTTGTCTGAACGTTCAAGCATACCCCGAGTTAGTACAGGCTTAATTAGCTCACTAGCTCAGTATTTTAAAAATAGATTATTTTGAATGTGAGGGGGCATTAATAATAAGATGTATAAGACATAACAAAAATGGTCCCAAGGTCAGTTATAACTAGTTATATAGGATACCGGATAACTCATCAATGATCCAGTTATTCAATCCATTAAGGCAGTAATAATTGGATTTAAAAATATATATTATTTGTAACTTATATGTTGAACTCACTGATGGTTTTTGAAACTATTCATTATAACCAGTTAAGATTTTGTTGTGCTGTGAAACTAAACAACCATTAAATAACCTAAAAAAAGTGTTAACATTTATTTGAAAAAACCATTTTAAGACGTATTAATTTGTTTTATTATTTAAATTTATATACATAGTTTTGATTTTTCAGATAACAGATATAGTTGAGAATTCATATTTATGTATAAGATATTTCTAAATAGTACAAAAAAATTAAAAAAAATTATTAAAAATCTAAAGGAATAATAAAAATCATGCAAAAAATATCTAAAAAAAAGCAACATAAAATGACGTGTATTTTATTGTGCGTAGTAGGAATCAAATTTATAGCTGACACTTGGCATAAGAGTTATAGTAAAAAAAGCAAATGCCTACCATGATTTAAACGCCTCGTGTCAGTTTTTTTATGTTGTATACTATGTTGTACTACATATTTGGATTTTGGACAATATGTATGAGTTAATAAATTCTAATTAAGTAAATTAAAAAACAAACACAGGGAAACATAATTACCTCGGTACTGTAAGTAGGTACAATAATCTATTATAATTTAAATTGGTAATTTTTTATTTGATAATCGGTTTATAATTTGAATATTATAGGTACATAATATAGGTATAAGGTGACAAGGTGTAATTTACTATCGCTATCCAATGAAGTTCACTCATGATAATATGTAGCTGGAAACTATTGTACTAATATATGAGTATAAAATATTATGAGGGCTACATTCGTATGTTAAATATGTCTATCTAACCTATAATGTAATTATATTTGTATTACATCACTATAGGTTATATTTAAATATTTTATACGTTATTATTATTATTACATATATTGTATATATTTATTATTTGTCAGTACCAGCCTTCTAACAGGGACTTGAGATAAGGTTTCATCAGTTTTGAATTTGCATGTTACATTATTATTATTATAATCATTAATCAATAACCATTAATGTACGAACATAAAACCCATAAATATAAACATTTTTAAGATATTAATATTAAATGACTACTATATTAAACTGGGTACATAATTTTTATGAATAGTCTAGTCACTACTTACTAGAACCTGCAGTGTATTCTACCAGGAAACTAAAATTGAATAATTGAATAAAATATTGTTTTGGTTTAAATCATTACAGTCTAGAAATCATTGAAAGCATTGAAGATACAGCTAATAGTAGAGCTGCATTCCAAGCATTGATTAAGGATCCTAAGTATAATATTTCTGATTCCTTCGATGCAAACATATCCGAAAGGTATTTAATTAGTTCGATCAATATTAAGCGAATCTAAAAAAATATAATTTATGCTATAGAAGAATTGATGGTAATCCTGAAGTTGCAATTTGTCAAAGTAAAGTAGCGATGGCTAGACCAAAAAAAGCACGATCAACAAACGGCCAATGGAAATACGTGGTGAACACCGATGAGTATGTTCAAACTCTACGACTTGAAAAATGCTCGTAAGTTCCTATTTTTTTTTTACATAATTTGGTTTGTATATCTATTGTTAATCTTGTCATTTATAATTCTTTATTTAGGAAACCAGAAACTAGATGTTCTCATGTTTCCACAAAATTCAAATCTACGTGTCATCAGGTGTATAATTATCATAGGTTACTTACTTGGGACCAATTCTCTGGATTAACGATGGATATATTTAAGGTATTATACGACTATAGACTACACCTTATTAAGTACCTATTATAGATAGTTATATGTACATAAATATAAATCAAATAAAAACTTAAACTACATTTAATTTTAATATATTTCAGGTGCCCACGTGTTGTGCTTGTCATATTCAAGAACTGAATCCACTAGCTCCAGATAACTTTGAGTCACACAATTCCGTTGCAGACGATCAACATACACTCTCTTCAAACACTAATCAAAAAAAGTTAGCACCTAATAAACGAGTACAACAAACTACTAGCCCTTCCCAATATACGGTGCATGAAACACTCCCTGCTAAATACCCACCAGTAACTAGGAGACCATACAAGAAAAACCAGAATAAGTAATTATTATTTTATACAATAAAATATTTTACTTAAACGAATTTAAAACAGCACTTAAATGTAATGCGCACATGAAATATTAAACAACTTTTACCTAACTATCTTTATCTCAATTTGACTTTTTACATCGTAATAGTTATTCCTAATTAGTAATGACTAATGAATTACACTTGTTAACACAAAATCTGATATTATCGTAATCTAATTAGGTGTGCTTAATATATTTTCGTAATAAAATAGCTTCCGTTTTTATAATGTTTTAGATATCAGAAATATTTCGATAAATTCAAAATATTTTATCTTTATATCTGAGTTTATAACCTTAGAAACTTTTATGTATTCGAATATTTTATATCATTTGTTCAGTAAGATATAAAAATAACAATAATTAAATACGTATATAATTTTACTGCAGTCAACATATTAAGCTTGTAGAGATAATATTTTTAATAGTCAAAATTGGAATAAAGATAGGTAGTTTACACTACATAAACAAACAATACATAATACACATATAACAATAATATTACGTCAATATATACAAACTTCATGGATATATAGATACATACATCAGTACAAAATATCTATAGAAAACACATTTACATAATATATTAATATACTATTTATAGTCATGTTGAAATAAATTTTAATTCTCTATATTAGAATGCAAAAAACGAATTCAAATTCAAATTCAATAGCTATTTTATTTTTGATTGTATTATTATTGCTCTCTGCAGGCCCCAGCTATTCTTTAACTAAATTCGACGCTGTTATAGTAACATTCTTCACGATACCTTCCATTTAACGTGCAGCGTACCTTGTGTTGTAGTGAAGATATTTTATATTTATTCACTGCCAAATGTTGTATTTATAATTGATTGTTTTACAAAGTACCTAATATATATATATATTTTTATAATAGGACTTTAGGATAAATAAAATCAAAAAATAATATTAAAACTAACGATAGAAAGTTACGAGTGAGAATATGTTTTATATTAACAGACAACAGTACATATTCAGAAACGTTTTGTAGATGTAGGCTTGTTTGTTAATAAACGTTTCCATTGACTATTTTTTTAAATATCTGTGCATACTATGTACAATATACGTTTTTATACAAAAAAATATAATTATTGTTGATATTTTCGACAAGTTTATGCAGTATATTAACAACTATAAAATAAAGAACATAAAAACATAAACAAATTAACAATTTTTTTAACAATAATGAATTATTAATGAAATCAAAACTAATAGGTTTGATTAATAATAAGAATTGTTAAACCCACAGTATAGTTGTTAATGTTGGTAAATTTAATTATTTAAAGTTATATTCTAAAAACCAACATCTAATAATAATAAAAAAAAATACAGCACAGACTACGGATACATTAGCAAGTAGGTTAGACGATTGCCTCAACTAAAACGCTCAATGGACTTACTACCCAATCAAAAGGTAATAGGTTTTTACAAACAATTCGTTTCTATTATTATCATAAAGTATGTTTGAATAATTTCTGATGATAATTCTTTACTAAAATTCAGTATAATTTAAATATTATATTTCATTTTTTGACTTCTTTGATTGTGCAAGTACCTATATAATATATTTCCTATATTTAATAGGATTTTTCATCAAAAATATCTAGTTAAATGGCCAGGCTGTCTGGTTATAATAATCATTCCAATACAGTATTATTACCTAAAATTGTATTTAATATAATATGTTCAGTATTAACTCCAAACTTAACGCATAACTTTTATATTATTGAACGTTGGTGACTGGTGAACATTCTTAATATTAGTTTTCATTCTTTATCCCATCCTAATATATTTTAAGGAAATAAAAATAAGTTAAATATTTAAATACTGTATACTATATAGTATATATAAATAACCTTAAGTTAGGTGAATTTATTAATTATTAGAATATAAATTAATTTATAGGTAGGTACATTTATAGCCAAAACAAACAATACTTTCGTTGAAATAACACGTGGAAAAATGTTTTGTTCCCAAAACTAACACGAGATATTATATTATTTTAATATCTTAAAATCGGCGTTATTTTTTAGTATAAAATTTCACAAACTTTTCCTACGATGGAGCAATACAGATAGGAAACATGCTTGGATCCCTAACAAAATAAATAATATTAATGCTATATTTCCTTATTTATATAATACATATTTTACCGTGTGATACAAATATTATACTGATATTTTATTTTCATTTTTTAATCACATTACCTGAAATACCATGCCTAGTTAGTTATTTAAAATTATTATATTTTAATATAATGCAAAGATGAGTTCGTGGACCTTCTCAGTGATGTAGTTCTAAAAAGTTTATGGGTACACTCCTTAATCGCTGTACAAAAGAACGGGGGGAGGGCCTAAACTGCGTACCATGAATTTCGTTGTGGCCGTGTACCAGTGTGTACCCTCCACTATACCACTGTTCTCAGGTATACTTGTAGACTCCAGTTTGAGAAACAGTAGCTTATTATGTGTATAGTTTAAAATGTTATACCTAATCATACTAAAGAAATATATATATTGTACAGATTGACGACTCAAAACACTCCAACCGAACCGCCAGATCCGTATCAAACTACTAGGACCAATTACAACTATCACCCGATTATGGAATATTTTGTATCTCCACAACCGTCATCACCACCCGAAGTTCGGAAAAAGGACCTTATGCAGCGCAAAGCAGATTTGATGGCTCCCAATACTGAATTCCAAACGCCTAGCAACGGCTGGACTCCCATGGCAGAAGAGTTTGGCCCAAGACACTTGAAATGATTTCTATACTGTATTAATTTATTTGTTTATTTATTTATATTTTTATATTAAAATTTTATATACAAAATACCTTTCACTTATGTTGTTCCGGAAATACCAACACGGCAACACGACTTGACCGATATCATTTCATACATTATAGGTAGTATAGATTAACAAACACTCGACTAATTGTTCCGGTTCGGTCACGTTCCAAGAACGCTTTCTTCCCTCACTACGACCGTCATTTCTGTGGTTTAGTAGGTACCTATTGTTTTTTTTTTCCAAGAGGACCTAACACTGTCGTTTGTTTTGTTTCTATTTGTATAAATCATAGAAAAGTAGTTTCCTATTAAATATTTATTGACAAGTACCTAATATAATAGAGTACCTATAATACACCACACATGACTCATGACACCAATAGTTTAGACACATGATTTGTGGAGTAGGTATAGCGTCCCATAATATTGAATCGTTTATATTACGCTGGGTTCGAAATGATTCGACACGTATACAGTACTATACAATATAGTGTAGGTAAACTTGGTGCTGATCCGTTTAAACGGTAATATTGTTCCGGTATCCTTCCAACCGCAGTTTTGCGTTGCTCGTCGATTATTATTACTGTTTGGATAATAGTCCATATATTTTCGAATTCAGACCAAGGTATTCGCCGGTCACGGCCGTAAATTACGACCAGAAAACAAATGGCGTTTCGAAACGGTTTTGCGCAAACCATTGGCTAGACGGTGACACGGTGTCACTGATTTGTTCGATAACCGTGTGACATTTTGAGATAAACATTTAAATTTTGAAACGCACGTGCGACGATTATTATCTTTCTGGTGCTCAAAAAAACTAATTAACAAATACATATATAGTATATTTATTGTTATTTTTAACACAAACAAAAAAAAAAAAAAGATATGGGTACACAATTTGGTATTTATACGATCGCAATAAGGATAAAAGGAACGTAAGAATAATTTGACAACCAACTAAAGTGATAATAATATAAATAGTAAAATACGTTCAAACTGAAATTGATTATATATTATGTCATTTTGTTCTCCCATATATAGTCCAATACTGAAATACTGAATAAATGTAATTATATCAATCAATTAATAAATTCAGTTGTTATAATAACATTATTATGTAAATACTGTAAATTTGAAAATGGCCACATTATATAAGAATTCCTTTAATATAATGCATAGTAGTTACTATTGCACATTATTTGTTTTGTGTGTAGCGTGTATCTAAGTAGATTTTAAATAGTGAGACGTTTGATTTCGCTGGTCATTAGGTCACTTTATTCATGTTGTCCAATATATTCGCACTTTAGCGCTTCTAAATTAATTCTGATTCAAAATTTATGAAAATGCATTGCAGTTAATAGTTCTAATAACTGATAAATAATGTTAATATCTGGTGTACCGTCAGATGATATTTTCTCATGTAAACTATAACTATTATTTGTAAATATTTTTTTTTGTGTAGAATTTAACATGATTATATGAAGTTATAGCCATGTTATGATTCAATATAAATATATTTTGGACCTGGCTACAACTTTTTTTCTGACCTCACCTCGGTTGTTGTGATAATATTGATACTGATATACAACTAGGTAGGTATGTACTGATAAAAATGTTTAGGTACAATGCGTATTGATGAAATAATGTGAAAAAGAGTCGGTTTGTAATTGGTGTTTTTAAAAAATAGTTCATTGAGAAAATTCAGTGCCCCTCCTTCCAAAAAAACATATTCATGATTCACAGACTTTCCTTGCAGAGGAAAAATATCAAATAGCGTACTCCATTTTTATTTATGTATATTGTATACAGATTATATAACATGATTGAAAGTTTCATACAATCATCGTAACCAGCCATCTACAGCCAATTCTATCTCACTCGTGGTTCTAAAATTTGGTATATATTGGTAATCAATAGGGTAATCATATACCCTAATACCCTATGATATGCAACTCAAAGCTAAATTTTTAAATTTTGCATTTTAAAGCAATGTTTGGCTCATGAAAAACAAATATTTTTTTGTATGTTATTATAGGGTTGCCATTGATAACAGAAAATAAATTAGTTTTTATAATTGGATATAATTTTAGAACTGTATTTTATATTCGGACAAGTTTAAAAATGTTAAAAAGTGATTTAAAGTGTTAAAAATCTGTGCAACTTACATATGTAAAGGAGTTTAAGCAAGGGTGGATTTCCATTTAATTTGTCACGGGCAACGCCATGTTGGATCAACTAGTATCTATATATAATATAATTAATTTAGTTTTTCAAACTCGATGATTTATATTATTAAATTTAAACATTTTTCAATTATTAACAGTTAGGTAACCTAACCGCTTTGCATTATTATTATTCACCAAACGTCCAAACTGGGCAAAGTCAAAACAAGACGATTGCCCAAGTTTGTATACCTACCAAACTTGCAACGCGCGTTATATTTTTCATTCATCCGATTTTTTCTAATAATATTACATTTTATGTTAATGTTTATATATTTAAAATAAACTGTAACTTTTATTGATTTTATAAATGTTTTTTCTACCAGAAAGTATTGAACCACTATTTATTTTTTATTTTTTAGTACCTACCTAATTGTCAAATTATAAAATTAAACGTGAACATATAATTAATTGGTAAACTGTAGACATACAGTGGAGTAAAATCAATATTAAATATTATCATCGCAATAATAACAAGGATTAACTTAGGTACCATATGGATAATTATACATTTATACCGTGATGTAAAATTGTGATCATAAAGCTAATTCATACTTATAATATTATGATTGCAAAAGTAACTGTCTGTTTGTCACGCAGGTATTACTAGATTACTTGAAATAGGTATACCTATCAATTTTTTTTAATGGATAGTAGTTATTTTGTTTTGTTCCATTTAGTATTTAATTTAGTTTAAACAAATTAAACAACTGTTTATAGTATCTTATTGTGTTTGTTTTTTAGTGATAATTTTGAATTCGAAGAAGTTTAACTGTTTTCTTTTTTATAAATTAGCATTAATAAGTAAGTAGGTACCAAAAAAGTTGTTTCTTAATTTTAAGAAACTCTTGACGTTTAATACTGTTGTTTATTTGTTTATTTAACAAACTTTCCAAGTTGGGTGGTTGTATTATCTCCTTGAGTTAATTATTAATAAACAATATTATTCATTTTATGATATGCCTATAGCAAACGAACTTCTGATTTAGCGTATAACTCTGAGAGAGCTCGAGCTGCAAAAGATACGCTAAAGGTTAGGGTCTAACCTAAGAAACCCCGGAGCAATCTCAGATGCGATAGACGAAGTAAAACGTCATCGTCTCATCTTACTCATCGTCATCATAACAAAATTACTGATATACAAGTGAAGCCGCGGGAAATAGCTATAGAGTTAAGATATAAAATAAATTGAAGAATTATTAGTTATCATGTAAGAAAGAAGTAATTATTTGTCAGATTAAAACATGTTGTTTTTACATATTATATTTTGAATTTTGATTGTTATAATTTTTATTAATTTGTGTGATTGTTTTCTAGTGATCATAATACATATAACATATTATATTGTTTGCGTGGATGGTCGATGTATACATGTAATCTAAATAAAATAGATCATAATATATTATTTATTAAATGTTTATTGTTATGTATATATTTCCAGAAAGTTTTCCCATATAGGTATATTAATTATACATATATTATTTATATGTATGGAAATATGGAATAAAATATAATCATGTTATAACTTGATAAATAATAAGTAATAACTACCTATTAAAAATAATAATTAATACAATTAAAATATATAGTCCCATTTCCAACACTCTGAAATAAAATCCTAGCTCTGGTCAAAATGTATTATACCTATAAACAGAAATATTAAAACAACAAAATCATTGCATTGGGTAAAAAATCACTCAATTTAATCCGTTGCAGATGATTGAGCATATATCTTTTTTTATAACAGTATTGAGCATACAATATTTAAAACAAGGTTGCCACATCCCATGTCCGTTGACAACACGGTTGAGCATAAAATCACGGCGGCGGTGGCCGATGTGCGTTTCACTGATCAATCTCCAAGTCAATTGTGCCTAGAAAACCATATACCGTAATTTCTTATCCACGGTTATAATATTATAATACCGATGGAATGATAATACGATAATACGATAATATGATAATACGTGTACAAAACAATGTATAAAAAATGTTTATTAATAAGAAAATATTTAATTATAACAAAATCAACGTCTACTACAAAATATTAATGTAAACATATTACATAGAATATGTATCAATGAATACTACTTACTAGTTATACCTACATGGATTGGCCTGTTGCTCCTTTATACAAGGTTGGAAATTTACCATATAGTATAGTAATACAGTCCAATCACACCTGCTGCTGACCTGAATACCTGATTGAACTGTATTACTATATCAACATATAATAAAATATAACTGTAATCAATCTTTTGGGCTTTGATATTTCGAAAACTTTGCTCAATCATGTAGAAAAATAGTTGTAATAATATTACGCTCAACTATATTGTAGCTCAATAGTCAATACTCAAAATATATATTTCTGGTGTACAATGAATCTGGTTTTGTGTCACTATATCACTATATCCACCTAGGTCGGTGAAACTCACCAACTGTCACGTATTACTAATTTTATTATAATAATTTTTTTTGTATGATTGGAATTTACTCGGTTCCGAAATATTTAAAAACAATTTTAATGGACTATTGTCTACTTTAATATATTTTAACACTTATTCATCTATAATAATGGCTTAACGTTTCTTTTCTACTTAAATTTATATAATATGTTGTCGCGGTTTAAATGTTCAGGTTCATAGTATAAAACCACAGATTGAATTTTTATTAGAAAGGTTTACTACTAACCGATATCTAAAAATGTTCAGTTTAACAATGATGGGAAAGTACAAAAGGATTTGAGACAATATATTGGCCGTGTTATTATTATCTATAAGAAAATAAAAGCCATTAAAAGGTTAAATAATAAATTAGGATAGTATTCAATTTTAATTTTCAATCTGTTCAAAGATGTGATTCGCGTGATAAAAATAAGGACAGTAAGCTATAAAATATTATCATCCCATACAATTCATTTTATTAACACTTTATTGAACGTTTCCCAGTACTATTATTGTAAATTGAGTCCAGTAATGCAGCCATGGGCGTCGACATATGCAGTACCTATACTCATTGTTAAATTATATTTATCAACAAAAAAAAATATATAAAATATAAATACAGTGTATCAATAACTGAACATAAAGGTATTAAAATAATATTAATATAAATTAATGTAATTACTAATGACTGGAATGGGACTATAAACGAGTGTAATCAGTGTACAAAAAATGTCCGAACTAAGCTGTTACTGTGTTAGTGCACAGTAACCATTGTCCACGGACAACATATGTTTACCTACCTATAGTTATACCGTACATTCAATCGATAATGAATAGAAATTATAAAAAAAGATGCTAAAAACTTGGCTAATTAGTTATCTTATAACTATCAAAACTAATATAGTGCTACTATACATTTACCTCTTATTAGTTAGGTAATATTAAAAGTGCTGATACGTTTTGTTTATTTAAAGTTAGCAATGTATTTTATAATACATAATATTGAACATAATGAACCTATTGAGTTATTAGTGCACAACTGATTATTATTATTATGACATTTTGAACTACATGTAGCATTGTTGATCAACATTTAACGTTCATATCTGTTACTTATAGTTGATTCAGTATTCAGATTTGAAAAATACTCGACTATTAATTAATAATTATAGTTGAGAACATTTGGAAAACTGTTTACCGAACGCGCAATTTCGTCATCTGCATAATATAGCGTTAACCTGAATTGTGTGGTTTTGAATAGTGTGAAAATGTGTTGAATAGTACATTAAGGACAGTTGTCGGTTAGTAAATATCGGATTTTTTTATACCTATGTAGTTTAATCAATCATACGAATAGTGATATAGTTAAGAATAGTATTTTACACTAAACTATTTTTTCTTGATTAATTTCACTTTTTAATTTATCATTTATTGTAGTATAGCCTTATAGCTGTGCGGTATCATCCCATTTCTCCAAATCCCACTTGGCCGACAAAAAAACCAGTTTTATATGTTTTAAATAATTTTTAAGCTAGTTTTATATTATTTTAGCTAAATCAGCTGCACTGCTGCAGTATAGAATATCCGAATATTCCATTTTGGGATTAACATAGTGATGTCGAAATTCAAGTAACAATTTCGATTAGATAAACATATTGATGACAAGTGCGTAATTAATAATAATACAATGATGCAGTATGCACTTAGGTATCTACTTTGCTGCAGTATGCGTTTATTACGGGTACAGTAAGGTGCAGTACGGTCAACATGTATACATAGATATAAAAATAATACGCCAAATTGCTAACTCGTGATAATTATGGGCGAAGTCAATATTAATATTTTGTTGGAATCGTATGTCTTATAACAGACCATTCTGGCCAATCTGCGCAATTGCCAATCATCAACAACAAATATATTAATATCATTAGGCATTTTTAAACATAAAATATTATAATATTACATGTTATATATATATATATATATTTAAGATTTATACAAGTGCCCAATTAATATATCTATAATTCCCATAAATATGGCGATCGGCGGCATACAGTTGCGATTAGCACTTTTAGTGCATTATAAATATTATAATAATAAGACATTCATTATCTGTGACGCTCTACGAACAAGCCAACAAATAATAATAATAGTAATAAAATATTATAATACGATAACCCGCCGTCGCTATTGCTGCGATCCTGATAACCGGCGCTACGTTGCACGGTGGACAGACACACGTCGTGCTATAGCACAAAAAGCAAACCGTGTCGGGCGTGTGTGTACGCGTGTGATCCGTCGCCGCCGACGCCGAGCGCGTCCCGTGCAGATCGACGTCGTCTTCTGGGTGATGGTATCCTAGTCGGACGCGCATGGTGAAACGGATCCGAAACGGCGTCGTGGAAACACGCGGCGCGATCTACCGTGGTCGGCCCTGCAGGCCGGTGTCGGCCGGCGGCGTTTAACCCGGCGGAATCTGTGGGTTAAACCGACCGTACCGGTACCAGGGCCCCATATTGTTTCCGCGTCGCACGTCAATCCATTGCAGCTGTACCTACTACACAACGACAACGTACTGCAGCCCGTAAACTAAATCATAATAATATTGTCATGTTGCCTGGTTCGATACTTGGTGCTAGCAAAAAGATCAAAAATATATGAATGCATTTATGTGCTTAAAAAATATGAACGTGGTTTAAAAATATACACCAATATTTTTACACACAATTATTTTCATTAATACAATTTAATATATTATTTTTTATAACTAATAAAGGGCAAAGTTAATATTCGAAGCTTATTTTATGTTCTTGAAAGATCTAATTACATATTATAGTACTTTAGAGTTGAACTCAAAAAATGTACTATGTAAGGTAAATCATATACATTTCCTCGGATAAAATTCTTCTTATTTTATAAATTGTTCATTAAATTACATCATATTATATGATATTTGCAAAGCAAATAATTGAGAAGAAATAAAAAAATTAAAAATCAATTATCGTTTTAGATAAAGTAGTGATCGTGTAACATAAACGTTGATTTTGAAGGCTATTTCAATACATATTTTACTTGTTTTAGAATTTTGCGGTGGAAGGATTTCCAAGCGAATTTTAAAACTAAGCTAGATAATTTTCAGCATCGTTGAGGAACAATTTAGCAATAAAAAATTTCTAAAATGTTAGTCTTAACCAGGAAAGGGATTTAAAATAGTTTTTAAAACGAAGTTTATGTTACTTTCATATAAAAAGAGGAGTTTATTGTGACGTTTCAAACTGGGCTTTACAATTTTACTTATTTTTAAATGACTATCTATACGTTGATAAAAAAAACTTTTTTTAACTTAGGTGTTGGCGACACCCGTTTAAGGCTATTTCAACACATATTTTACTTTTTTTGAATTTTTGAATTTTTTTATTATTAATAACAATACACTCTGATAAACACTTTTGGTTCAATACTTTTGGATGGTATACTTAATGATATCATTTACCATGGTATATATTGCTGGTAAATATGTTATAGAATAAATAATAAAATAAATAGACAAATACAACGAATTAACCAAATAAATATATATTAATAGTTGCGTCTGTTTGGCATAACCAAATAAGACGTATATAATAATAATTATTTATATTAATAAATAAAAAAAACTCTCGATTTGTGAAACGCAGACTGGCTAGCTGGTCCTTGCCTAAAGAATGAAATAAAATAGGTACCTTACAAAGGTACGAATAAAATCATAAATGTAACACTCTTAAAAATTGAGACTGTTCAACTCCTTTTGGATGTAACTGGCTGCAGAAGTGCTACTCAACCACTTCGGTAGGCAATCACACTATCGCGGACAATGTCCTACAACATATTATTATCAAGTAGCTATTGAGCTAAAATTAGATTGTATGTGCTGTCTTGTGCTGTCCGATTAACTAATGGCAATCAATATAAAAATAAAATACTACTTTCTACTAATTATTATTTCTTCTATAACGAATAGCAACCATTTATAAACGAAAATGTCCATCGTAAATCTCAAAACCACTGTTTGAGCACCTCCCCGGGTTGGACCTCTATTTTACCCTTTTTTTAATTATAATGTAGCATTCTAACGGTGAATTCATTTTTCAAATCGGTCCAGTAGTTTCGGAGTGTATTAAATACATACAATCAAATCTTTTCTCTTTATAATATTAGTATAGATAATATACTAAATTGTAGCGATTTGTAAACACGAAATTATAATATAATAAGCTTAGGCGATTATTGCACAAACAAACACATAATAAAAAGACGAAATAAAAGTAGGTGTACCTATAATAAATAAATAGGCTATTTGAACCTGCTCGATGCGATGATGATACTAATAATAAAATAAATACTTTTTACTATTAGAGGAAATAAACAATAAACATAATATTTTTGTATTTCAATCCACAACGAATAAAAACTCACGGCGGCCGTACTAAAAAATAATATTCGCGTAAAAGCCGTGGTGGCTGATAAACGATGTCGATAACGTGTCGTTTACTCGTGTATTGTGTTTACTGTGGTATATGGTAATAATGGTATATATTATATTATCTACATTCTACATAATTATCTCCACATAATAAAACAATAATATTATACGTACTTATACAATTCACAGATCCTATACAATAATTAAAACATAAAACAAAATAAACGCATGATAGTAATGTGTGACCGACCATCTATTCTTATCGTGATCGCAAAATTATTGCGTTTTTTTGTATTTATGTCGTTGCGGCGGTAACCATTACCACCATGGAGCTCTCAAAATGAATTTTTTTTGTTTATTTTTTTTTAATAATACTATCCAAAAAATCATGCTCGCCTAATTATGCTCACGAGGCTTTAAAAATAAAAATCAGAGCTGAATCTGATTATAACTAAGACAACATAATTATTTATTATAATATAGTAACATATTATTATAAATTTTATTTAAGGCTATAATATAGAAAATAGATTACTTGACGTTCAAGTGCAAACAACTATTGTTTAAAGACATTTTTTTCTTACTCTTTTTTTCCAACACTCGTTCAATAATGTGTTTTATTTTTATTAAGTTTATAAATTTGATTATAAAAGACAATTTCAAAAAATAAGTTCAATGTGGTTGTTAATTATTATAATACAATCTAAATAACCGGCACCAATATTATCAGGAGTGCAAGACTCGAAATATTACTAATTAATAATTTGGTATTATTAACAATATGTATTATTGTAAAGTATTGAATATATTATGGACTTTTCGACTAGGTACTTATCTAAGTATCTTACTTTTATAATGCCGGGTTCCTATATGGTTCGGTGCTTTACCAATATTTTGTATTGGTGAATGGTGAATACTTGGTGTGTTCTAGGAACAGTATATTATAATATTATATACCTACTATTATGCCTACTATATAATTGGTAATATAGTGGATTTAATATAGGTACATTGGTGTAAGTTATTTTAATATTATTAACCAATAATTGCGTTGATTCCATAAAACATATTTTTAAAATTGTCCTTTATGGCTTTATTATAATACTTAGAAATTTAATAAAAATAAAACATGTTGGCTAATGTGCATTATTTCACAAAAAAAATACATTAAGGAAGAAATGTGTTTGTTTGAGTTCAATAGGTACTCGCGTATCATGAAATAATATTATGGAACGAAGAATATTTTCAAATATAATGTAAAAAAACGCGATGGAAAACTTCTTGATAGCCTTATTCATTAACTGTACGGTTCAACGATTTTTCGGTGTATAGAACAGTCGGTGTCCTCGTATTACAGAGGTTCACAGGTGGTACAGTATTACAGTGGCATGTCTTGGATTTTAGAATTGTGGTTTTGAGTCATTTAAAAGAGGCCATCATAATATTATTATAGTATAGTATAATGTAATTAATTATTTTGAGATGCCTCCTATAATAATAATTATATAGTATTTTCATTCGGAATTGATATTCCCTTTTCCACTTCATCTTTACAGATTATACAAGTCATTAACACAAGGTCTTAAATAATAATATGCTTTGTATATATTATAATTTTTAGTTAAGAAGTTATACGACATTCAATAGTACAATATTATATATAAGTAAAAATCCAGAAAATCGATGTATTTATCAGGTGTCAAACGATTCTGAGAGGAAACGGTCAGTTGGTCCATATTATACTGCTATAAAAGATATTCTGCACTAAGAATCATTTACAATAAATTTATATTTAATTTCTATTTCCATTAATAATATAGTAGGTTGAGCTAATTTTTATCTAAAAAGAACAACCTTTTTATTATTTATTATATTATAGTAGTTCGGACAACCCCGAAAATTGTTTAAAAAGTAGAAACAACGTAAAAAAGTATCTATAAAAAATACATTTTAAATAATCATATAACCTAACGTATACATTCGAATTTTTTATCAAAATAAATAATATTTTGTACTTGATTTGAAATTAAAACATAGTATATTGAATCATATTATCATGGGGCTCATCCTCCTCAATGGTTGGGAAATAGAAATAGTGTTGTAGTGATTGTAGAAGGACTTAGAAACAAAACCACTATCGTATTTAACTTAAATTTTCTTTGCATTGGACATTTGGACTTTGGACCGTAAGTATTATTCCACGCGAGTACCTAATATAATAGGTACCTATATAAATTATATTTTAAAATAAGATTTTTATTTTTCGTATTCATTATTTTTAGATATTATTATTATATATATTAATTAATATTTGCTCAGTTCAACAGGCTCAACGTACTACAACTTACACGCACAACTACCTCAACGCCGATTAAAACGGGGACATCCTCACGACCTTCTTAGTTATAACTTTTCGTCTGCTCAGATAAAACATCAAAATTCAATAATATATATATACATAATACATATAGATGTAGATAGCCTAGGCTAGGAGCATCTTATGATAATAAATAATAATAATAAAAAAAAATTAATATTTTATTTTTAGTTAAGTCAATAATTATAAAAAAATTACTTGCACTAAGTGACAAAAATGCCTCACTGCGCAAGAGGTTGTGTCGGGTATTGTATAATACTACGATGAATTTCAGATATAATTATTGATCTAAAACTTATAATTGAATATATATTTAATTGAATTGAATAATTTTAATCTATTCAAATATAGCCAATATAGGTACAATCATTAATTTTAATTATTTATTAGAAACATAGTTTATATTTTGTATAAATTATAATTATTGCATTTATATTATTAATTTATGCTTTAAAATTTAAATATTTTATATCAGCTCATATATTTATTAATTAATTATATCATCATTTTTTTATACCTATAATAATGATAATCATTTTTTGTACAAGATGTATGTTGAATTTTTTCCCTTAGTATGATTTTCTTTATTTATATAGTTTTATAATATTATAATAACTAATAATATTTTGATTACTTTATTTTAAATTTATATAATTTAAAAATCGAATTTAGGATTGTTTGATCAATGAAAACTTATCATGTGAGTTAAATTATTGACTTTGAATTTGACAATAATCCCTGGATATTGCCGACAGGCGACAGCTAAGTGCACCGCAGGCTATACATTCTGTTTGGGTATAAGCCAGAAAGCCTATATTGTGTTTATTATTATCTGTCCATTCTCTTTTTGTGTATTAATTTCATTATGAAATTTTATTATATTAAACGTAATCACTAATTAGTTAGGCTTTTAATTTTGTAAATTATATGTTATAAATATTATGTTAATTCAACAAACAATGTATTTAATTGAAAAATATGAATTAATTTATATTTTAATTTTTAACAAAAGGGTAACACCTTATACTCTAGAGGAAACATTTACATATTCTGAAAATTGGGATGATGGGTATAGAAGTACAGAAAATAATACGTATTATAAAAAGTAAAAACGGACAGTAGGTACCTATTATACTAATTATAGTATATTAAATATTACTACACAGCACAAACCAGGCACGGATCCAGAGAAAATATCTGGGGGAGGGGGGGGGGCAACATTTTATTTTACAGTAGAAATACAGTTAGGTACAATGTACATTTTATTCTTAATGTATATAATATACCACATAACGAACAATTTTATATTTTCAAAAATCTCAGGTGTGCTTACTAAACCTGCGTGGCTCTACAGAAGCGGTGCTAGTAAAAACATTTCTTTGGAGGATTCGAAAACTCATAACAGTCATAACTCATAAGTCATAAGTCATCAGTCATCAGTTAGTAGTCACTACAACTAGTATTCATGACGATCAAAAGAACCTAATTTACCTACTTGCAGTGTTTCATACATTTTAATATTTAAAAAAAAAAATTGTTTGAAACAAAAACGAAAAAAATCGCAGAAACGGATGAAAATAATAATATTCACCCATATTATTTTATACGTGTCTCGTAGTTGGTTTGTGCCGTTTGGACTGCCACTTGCCGGCACTCGGTCGTAGTTGTCGCGTCGATCTTATCACCCCGTCTTATCGATCCCACTACCACGATATAAATACTAACGGTGAGTGTCGGTAATCACCAATCGGTATTATAAATATTTATATAATATGACTTTTATAAAGAGGACACACAATATCGTACGGATAACGTTATAATAATTAATAAATAACAATATTATTATCGTGGTGTGATGAAGACGGTTTTCGAGAGCCCGACGGCAAACACGGCAATGGCTGAGCGAGTCATCGACGGGTCCGGTGCGGTGCGGATGAACCGCTGCGTGCCTTGCCGGCGACGGGCACCACGTGTGGCCGTCCGGTCGGCCGCCACCACGATCGCCGTCACCGGAAACGGGATGCCATCGCGTTCGGCATACGCCGCGGTTGTACCAGGAACGCATAAAGCGGCGGCGTACCGTCAAAGTAACACATCGCCGCCGCCGTTACAAAGCGCGGGCCGTCAACAACAACAATATTGTCTTCAGCCTGTAAAATGTGCCTGCACACGGTTTGATTTTGTTGGGCCGTCACCGCGCGACGAATTCATGCGATATTTCGCGTTCGCGGACCAGGGTGATATGCGACTGGACCACCGGTAGACAACGGACCGGCCACACGCGGACGGCCGTCTGCCAGAATTTCCACAAAACGAGTCCACCGTGTACCAGGGGCCCACGATGCGCACCAAGACGTTTGACGCGTCGATTGTCACGTCTTGTCGATCACGTCGCGGCCGACCATAGGCAATAAATTAATAGATAAGCTACATTATGAATGATAAAAAAAATATCACCCAACACCATTGATAATAATAAAATATAATAATATTGTTGTCTGGTCCATAAAAAATACCGTGACTCTATATTATGGTAGGTATTGAATGTTAATATAAACCGCGTACTAAGAAAAATGCTATCTTGGTATTTAGAGATTTTTTTTTTTTTTTTAATAATTATTATTATGAGATAGAGATTATTGGGATTTTACTGTTTTAATAATAAATCAACGGTGTTTATACAGTAAGAAGATAATAGTAATTATTAATTAGATGTATAAGTATAAGTAATGGCACAATATTATAACAATCGATAATTATAAGTGGTTGTTAACATAATATAAGTTAGACGTTTCCTCTGAGGAGACGAATAGTTAACTAAAAAGGACGTAATGGGGTGCCCGTTTTAATAGGCGTTGAGGTATTTGTGCGTGTAAGTTGTAGTACATTAAATGATTAAACCCGTTGAACTGAGCAAAGAGGAGTAGACATTTCTGGTTAGAATTTTGATATATTCTTGAATTTGGAAGTCTTTATGCAGGTTAATATTTCTTACGACCCAAGGAGCATCTGCGATTATTCGAGGAATATTAAAGTTATTACTTATCTATTAGTTAAATTATCATAATTTTAGAAAGAAAACAAAAGTAATTATTTTTTTTTATTATAGGTACCTGCTACTTGTATAAAATACCTTCATATAGATAATTACTAATTACTTTGCTGGTATTGTATAACTACCCATGTTTTTTTTGGTTTGTTTTGTTTTTCGTACTTCATATATTATTTAAAATAACTGTAACAAAGAATAATTAATTATATATATATTATTTTACTATAGTCTTGTGTACCTATATTTTACTTTGTGATAATAAATATAGGACATTCTTATATTACCTATCTTATCTGTTTCATTAATTTCAAAATTATCTACGGTATTGTTATTAAACCCCTTGAATTTATGACACAGCGATAACACATTGGTACACAGTTAGTTCATAAACAACGACATGACGTCTAGTCGTGAGGTACCTATATGATGACACCATGAAAGCGGTGATCGGACAATAATAATATTACATCTATACAAAATACAAATAATAAAACACAATATGAATAGAGTTAAATAAAAAGAGAAACGTTTTATCTGTCCGAATATCTGATATTTATTCTCAAAATAATTATGTTGTAAAAATAATCTAAGTTAAACAAAAATATAAAATTTAAATATTTTTGCTACACGCTTAAAGATAATCAATGTAAATAATAATTATTGAATAAATATTTGAAAATGACTACAATAGTAATAATAATATTAAGCTATTTGCAGAAACTATCGAAAATGCGAAAAACTAAAGATGTTTAAGAAGTTGATAATTCCATCATGATGATTACCCTTATTAGGTACAGTATTTTATGTATATACATTATTGTAGGTAATATACCTAATATAATATAATATAATATTACCTAAAATGATTACAATTTTTTTTCAATAATGCATGGACGAAAGTAAATTATAATAATTTTATTAAGGATTATATACATATGTGTCTATACTGTCTAACCGGTTAAAATAAGTGTTCGGTGGCCACATAATTTATAGTAGTAAGACGCGGTACTGAATAATATTAACAAATATATAAGCTGTGCCGTGGAGGATATGGAAGGACCAAGGACGCAATACACAGTTTTTAAATTCAATTTTGTTTGTACATTTTATGTTTGTAAATAAAATTGTAATAGACCATATAATGCGTACGAAGCAACTATACAGGAACGGTTGATTATGATCGCTTCGGGACTCAGGAGTATTATAATACTAGCTGAACCCGTGCACTTCGTTGCCCTTAAAAATTGGCAACTTTTAAAAAAATTATGATTATTCAACTCCCATTGGGTATAACTCGCTGCAGTAAGTGCAACTTAGCCACCCTGGTAAGCAATCCGACTACGTCGGATCACGGACAAAGTTCAATAACTCGATTTGAAGAATGAATGACAATCAATAATAAATAAATACTAATTTCTGCTGTTGCCTGTAACCAATGACAACTATTTATAAAATAAATAAAATAAAATATCGAATTTCCATCGTGAACCTCAAGATCCCTGTTTGAGCATCTATTTAAAATGTGAATTTTGGCAAATCCTTTCTTATTGCACGGTGAAAATATGAGAAGAACTTCTAGTCAAAATTTCAAGTCCGTACGTTGCGTAGTTTTTGAGATACAGCGATCAGTGAGTGAGTGGTATTTGGATTTTATATGTATAGATAATATGAATTATGAATTATATATTTCATAATAAGATATATTACATATTTTTCAGATATTTTTTTTTGGTTATCTATTATTATGCATATTCATATTTATTGATGTTAGTTATAATAATTTGTGGCTCGGCGCGACGCAGTGGCTGAAACCAATCACGTGACGTTATTGATAGTATAAGCAACGGCCGTTGCCACTAGTAATCGGATGGGTGACCACCCGGATATTTAGTGCGCAAAAACCTTGAAATATAACAAAATATCAACAATTAAAAATGAATTCGTTAATTTACCAATGAAAATCTAATATTATTAAATTCAAACGCTCATGAAAAATTATGTAAACTTTTTCTTTTGTTTAAGCTAGGGTAAAATTGTGTGGAATCTTATATTAAAATTTCTAATGTTTTCCTATGAAAGGAAAAAGTTTTATGAATTTTTAACTGAAAATTAGTTTGATAATGTTGAAAATGTTGATGAATTTTGCCAAAATTTGAACTTAAACTGCATATAAAAAATAATTGAGCCAATGTATCTTTAATATTTTTTAACTTCCATTAATGCAATTTATGAGGAACCTATAATAATTTTGAAGATTTTTGACTAAGTGAAAAAGTTTTTATCGAGATTTGAAAAAAATTTACAAAATTCGATAAATTTCTCAAGGATATTGCTAGTTCAAAAAAAGTCAAAATATTTCAAAAATTTTATCATTTATGGAAAATTGTAATATAAAGATTTTGTGAAAATTTCAAGTGTCTACGGTTATTAATTTTTGAATTCCACTAAAAAATAAAACATTTTCAAAAATTCGTTTTGCTTTAAAATTACCATTTTTTCACTTTTTTTTGTTTTTCTTGACGCTTTCTAAAACTTCTTGGAATTTTCAATTTTAACCTCCTAAAAGTACTAAATAAATTCACTTTTCTATCAGAAAAGATGCTGATCTCAACAATTTTTGCTAAACAAAATGTTGCTAACGGACAGAAAAAAATACGCATCATCGTATAATCATATACATTCTTTCACGCCGCTCAGAATCTATTATCAGAATCTAAATGCAGAAATGCTAATAAAAAAAAACTAAAACTAAAAATTAAATTATATGATATTCCTCGTAAAAACTCAATAATACTATAATACCATACATTTTTATTACCTCCTTCGATTAATTTTTTAAAAATAAATATTAAGCTATATTCCTGAGATTGTATTTTGAAGTTCAAATGGAGGAAAAAAATTTAACAAAATGGGCTGCTCTATATAAGTTCTTTTAATTTTTTTGTTTTTTTCTATGATTTGTTTAGATACGTTTCTAGTCACTTGAGATGAAACTAGGTATCACTTACAATTCACAATTCGTTCTGAAATATTAGATTTTGAAAATATTGTAAAGTTTGAGCACATTTGTTACCATAATATATTTTTTAAAATCATAAAGTTAACATACATGTAACTTTTTGTGTACCTATTATAGTTATTTAAATATTAAATGTATTATTGAAGAATACATTTTTATTTTTCTTAAACATTTATGAAAAAGTATAAGAAAATCAATATTTCTTATATATATATTAAAAACTAATTATTTTTTTACTAATTTCTAGGTTATTATAACTTTTTTAATGTAATTTTTAATAGTTATTTTTATTTATTAGATCATAATTTATAAGCTTTCTAATGATTGTTTAGTGCCACCAATCACCAATCACCAATCACCAACCACCATACTATTAAACATGAATATGTAAGTATAAATGTAGACCTGCTAGACAACAATCATTAGCAAACAAAAAAACAAAAAAAAATAAATAAATAAATTTTTAAAAAATAATTAAATGACGAAAGTGTCATCAATGGGTGGCTTCTTCGATCAAATTATTCATTCTTTTTTTTCTTATTTTAAATAGCTCATATTCTTATTGTGTATACATAATATGAAATAAAAAAAAATATATAGTGGTATAAAATATACCTAATTTCTGAATATTCAAGGTTTATTTATAATATTATAATCTTATATTTTAGTCATCGGTTTATGTTCAAAAATAAACCCTAATGGCTTATAAATTACATTATTGACTCATCGGAATATTGTATGTCACTCATAGCCTATAGAGTCTATGAGCTATGTACTTAAGTAGCTGAAATTTTATCCCTTCGAACGTCACTCTGCTACAATATTATTATTGTTATTAAATGCGTCGCTATTACCTGTGTTATATTTTCTTTTACATGACGTTTGGTTGTTACCTACTCGTTTAGGCATGTTATAATAATAATAATTTATATATTTATGGCTGAACAATATTATCTATATTGTCTATATCTATACTAATAATATTATGAAGAGGAAACATTTGGATGTTTGTAACAAATAGACTCAAAAACGAATGGAAAGATTTCAAAAATGATTTCACTATTATAATGTTACATTATCTCAGAGTAACATAAGCTATATTATATCTCAATTAGTGGCCCTTATTTATTTATTTTGTAAAATTCAGATTTTTTTATAGAAGTAATAAAAATAACAATATAATTTTGTTTATTATAGAGTTGCTATTGGTTACAAAAAATAAAATAGTTAATATGATTGAATATAATTTAAGACGTGTATTTTATACTTGGTAAAAATCATCAAAATTAAAGTAACCACTAACCATTAACCACTGCATGTTATGCCTGTGATAAAAATCTTTAATGGAGATTAAGATAGGGTAAATCCACTTGAATTTGTTACTAGAAGTTCTGAACATCACTACGCTGGGTATTAAATGACGATTTTAAACACACATTTTTAATCATACAGAGTCAGTATTTTTAACGAGCAACGAAGTGCACGAGATCAGCTAGTACATTTCATTAATTAAACCAATATAATATTATAACATCGTGTTTATATTCAATCGAAAAAATACAATTTCACGTGGACAAAAATAAAGCCACATTATTGTGAGTTATAGTGAGTCCATAAAGAAATCTTTTAGTGAATCAGTCAGCAGGCACAGTAGAAATTCTACAATAAATAAGATTTTCCTAGATTTTAATGTTTTAATATTTATCTCAATGTTTTTAATAGAAAACTAACCCAAAAAACTTTAAATTATTTAACCCACACAATATTTTATAGATACAAATTGGTTTATACATTTTCAAGTAAATATCACCAAACATTGGATGAACATAAAAACAATTTCCGGATTTCTATTGAATGACTAACACATTAAAAATGATTTGTTTTTCTCTGTAGTATGAAATATATGATTTTCACAATCACCGTTATACTGCATTTTACTGCACAACAGTATATTTATATTGTAGGTACTGAAACCTATAGATATATGTATAGGATTGTGATTATGATTAAAAAATTATTATTTTATTTTATTATCAGTTTCATACTACTATACAGATATTATATAGAACCGTGGAATGTATACAAGTGTAAGGATTAATATTTAATATTTGCCACTTTATTGGCACCAAACAAATTGAAGATCATTTATAATAGTTATTTATTTCAAATAATAAATTGAAAAATTGAAGTTAGATTAGAATTAATATAATATGTTATGGTAGATAATTTAAAGTTAACGACTTTATTTTCATCAATCGAATAACCAGTAGTTTACGGTCAAATTAATTAATTTAAATGAACTCGTGCGTTTAAATTAGGCGTTATATTTTAAGTCACAATACAAACCAATTCTTTCCAAAATAATTTTTTAGTATACATGTAATACATTATTCATTTACAACATTAACGAAACAATGTACCTATAAGTCAAAAGTAATAAGTAACAGATAATATAAATGTAGTTAATCATAATTCATAACCATGTGTATATTAGAAAATTAACCCTTTTTAAAAAATTGAATTGGGTAGGTAATAACAAATTGTGTTATATGTTATAAATATATAAAAAAAATATTAATTATTCAACATTCTATTCAGTAGAATAAATATTAATTTTGATACTAGTAGATAAACAAATTAATATTATAAGTTATAAGTTATAAGTGATAACAATTACACTTTTTTTTTGATCCAGCTAACATATTTTTTAAATATTAATTTTAGAATGGGTCGAACATTTTTAGCATTTCGATGAGATTAAAAATCAATGGTCAAATTATTGTAATACCTATTATTATTTTCAGTTTATTTTATTTCAAAATGTTTGTACACATTCATATGTATGGTATGAAAATTACATTTAAATACTAGTCATTTTCGATAAAATAATATAAATCTAATGAATAATTAAAGTTCAATACTTATATCATTGTTACAATGATAATTAGATGTTATTCCTATTTTATAATTTGAATTCATACAGACGCAACCCAAACACATAATTAAAACTGTCAGTATCAACTAACAATTTAATGTCTTGTCCTATTTTAGAACGCTGTCTGTTTTGAGTATATGGTTTGTACTTAGGTTCGTGTAGTTTATTCTATGTCATATTTTTTCGTTAATAAAATATTACTTTTCTTAGGTATTGTTATTGTGCATGTACTAGAAGTAGGTACTAGGTACTAGGTATATTGCTACAGGTACCTACATCATTCTTAACGAGTAATGACAAAATAAAACAATCTGCAGGAATGATTTTCAAAATTTTCTAAAATAAAATAAAAATATATCTTAGATATTCACCATAAAATACCTATACAAAAAAAAACAGAATATACCTATGCATTGAATGACATGTTTGTTACTTGCAAATTCATGAACAAAACCATGTTTAGTATCATAAAATAAATTATTTACAATCTACATCTTAGTAATATTTTTTAATTTAAAATACTTCTGTATTACGGATTATTATAGTTTCTACTTTTTTACGATAATAAACTACAAACCAAATACTAAGCTATGTAATTTTTTGAATCCGATAACTAGAAAATCTTAATTATTTTGAATATAATGTGTTAAATAAATTGCAAGTTTTTATATCTAGTTTTGGATACTAGGATCATCAATGGATATGAGTGTAGATTGAGACAATTGACGTGGTAGGGAAATAAAAAGTATCCGTCCGAAACCACAGAAATTTGACCAAGTAAGTATGACTGCTGGTTGCATCAGACGAGGGACAGTAGATAATAATATGAATGATTGTATAATGTATATATAGTATCGACTATCGTTATATAAAATTATACTATGGTTAGACATGAAGGAAAAAAAGATTTACTTTTTAATTCCGTGTATGTTTATCTGTAAACATGGTATAGGTAGGCACTGGAAGAATATTTTTACTCGTAATAATTAATAATTATGTAGGCAACTATAGTAAGTTGGCTAGTTGGCAATTAAAACATAAAATAAAATATCTTAATGCTCATTGAAATCCATGCATCTTACTTATAAGTATTTTTAGTATATTAAATTGAAAATATGATCCATGTATTAATATACATAAAATATAATTATTTTAAATGTACCTATTCTAAATATAAGAATGTAATATTAAATCTAAAAAATATGTGTATCATAGTCAATAATTTAAGTGGAACGATACTATTTTATTTGGTTCGTTTATTAATATAGGTGGGTACATGCATATAAAAATACTTATAATATTTTATAATTCATAATTTTTTCGATAGTTATACACATTTTATCGGTTGAACCAACATCATTCAACGAAGGTAGACAATAGATATTTTTCTTTCTTTTTTTATTTGTCATGGTTTTAATTGTTTTCACTCGCAGCTAACGAACCGGACGATAATCTTAAAACCACATGCCAACCAGTAGTTCCGGAGACTCGAATTTTCCACATTGGTCAATGTTTACTTGTTTTTTTTTATCACACAGTTTTTTGTTTCCCTTCGTTCGACTCCGGAGAAAGGTTTTCCCGGACGACCAGTCCGAGTAAAAGTGATTTAGTATCGTGACGACGCTCCTGACATGCCGACATAACATGCTTCTGATACGTCTTGTGTTGTGCGTAATATGTCTCGCCGCTTTGTCGTCAAACGTGCATTCGATACATCCCGAAAGTGATGATACCAAAATTAACGATGGAGACGAGTTCCGTGTCCGAAACTATGTTTCTGATCACGAGCTTCCAAGGGATGTGCCAACGAGGGTTAAGATCGTCGGTGACTTGGGGACACCACCTCCTAGTGTCAAATTGGATTTTGTGCCCAAACAGACGTACGTGCAGGTTCGAAGATACGATGCTATCAAGCGGCTTCCGCAGGAGGCCGCAATGGAGGAAGCTGCAACTTCAGAAGAAGTAGCAAATGCACCTAGACTTAGAGAAGTTGTAACTCATAAGAAGACACAAGAGGTCAGTTAAACATAAAATCCTACATTGTTTTGTAATTTATAATATATTTCTCATTGAGATTTATGTTAATAAAGTAGGAAGGTTAAAATATAAATTTGTAGGATATAAATACATAATATAATATGTAGGTATCTAAAAAGGTATAATAAATATCTGTTTTATTTATTGCTTCTGTCAATTGTATTTATAATGTAGCAAACTATTTAAAACTTCAGAATTATCTAAACATTCTAAACTATGAATCCCTAATATATATATATGAAATTACTTACAATGTTTTTGAAATTAAAATTAAAATTATGAAAAGTGCACTACATAATGTAATACCTAAACACAAAATGATTTTTTACTGTTAAAACTTAATACTTAATAGCTTGAATTACTACCCATTTTATAAATGTAATATTTATTATGGTTTAATACTTTTTATGGCTTTTAATTTTTATATAATAAAATAAGTACCTATATGAAAATAGACAAGAATAATGAATAATATCGGTGCATCGGTGACCATTTTAAATATTTATAATATAAATATGAGTAATTTTCTTGAACCAAGCTTTTCGTTTTTCCTACTTTTCTATAAGTTATGTGCTTATAAATTATAATAGTTATATTATGCTATGATATTATCTAAGTACTTGTATATTATTATTGCATGTGCATAATATACTGTATCTTACATGCATTATACAAAACGTTTTAACATAAAATATTCATTGAAAAAATGGTTTAGCAGGTAAAATGTTCTGTTTAGTTATGTACCTATTAAATATAAATGTAATCAAATGTAGTACCTCAACAAAATAAAATATTCGAATATTTAAAATTTAAAGTTTACACTATTCAGTAATAATGTGTGTTCTAAATGATATTACCTATTTTCTAAATAATCTCTAAATAAAAAAATATTTTCTGATTAGTAATAACTCATAAGATAACTATTCATAATTTTCGTATCGAATATATATAGTTGATAACTATATATAGGGTTAGCATATCCCGATTTTATGAATTAGATATATATCATTTTTAATTTGTTGAGAATCATTAAGTATTATGTTCCAAGCGACTATAATATTATCTTCCAAAAACGTTGTTTTTCACATGCATTTTATTAAAACACGAAGAAATTTGTAAAAAAATGTCTAAGAAATCATATTTATTGTATTAATATTATAAATGTATGAATATAAATGGTGCAACATAAATTTTTACTTAACTATTTTTATTAATACTTTTTATTTAACGGAACATATACATTTTTATTATACAAAGCATTGTATACTCATGTAATACAATATTAGGTACTATTCCTCGTTCTCCAGTATTAATGGGTTTTAAACAACTGATTATTACTTTTTCAATGTTAATGTTCATTAAATTTTCCAGTCCAACATAATTAATTGAAGAGATATTTGTTTTTCTTTTAACATTGTATTTTTAAGATTTGTCTCTACAATAGTTAACTTAGATTGACTATCTCACATCTACAACTATAGTGACATATTATATAGTAATAAATATAAATTAAGTACCTTAAGATGATGTTACATATACATTTGTTGTCTCCATTTTATAAGTGCGTAACATAACAAATATACGCTCAGCAGATCACGTTTAATTCTTAATTAAAAATTAGATTGAATCGATCAATTAAGCATTTTGATGGTAAGAACATTATCTGTACGTGAGTTTATTTACAATATTTCAGTTTTTCCGTGAGTTATGAGCATTTTTAATATATTATATAGGTGCTCAAAAATTATTGAAATATTGAACTATCGTTAAAAACTCACATACAAACACAGTTTGTAATAGTTTTATTCAAGTTTCATAATAGGTCGATTCACTCTAGTTTTTAAACTAACGAAGCTAAACGTTATCTCCTGAGCTTAAATTGGCTATGTAACACACTTGTAAGACAGGGACAACTAATACCTGTGCAGCATCCTCTCAAGGGTTAATGCCATAGCAATTTTAATTTACTATGCTAAGATATTCATGTTTATTTTTCGTTTTTTTTAAATTGTGTATACATTTTTAAAAAAATAATCATAGCTTTACAATAAAAGTTAAAACAATAAGTCATTGTAAAAAAAAATTGTTAGTACCGTAATATTATAATAAAATTGGATATCATATAATATTTTGCTGATAATAAAATATTATAAACTGCAGAATCGTGTTTAAAATTTAAATATAACTATTCTGTAGTAAAAACTAATTTAACCATTATGTTATATTTGTAGAGTAAATGTTTTTCTAATCATAAACTACAAAATTTTTTTAATATAAAAATATTTAGTAATACTTCGTAAAATATTCAATATATTAATGTATTTGAAGTCTAAATATTTCTAAGAGTTTTAGGTATAGTATAATAATATATTGCAATTATATTTGTAAAAACAAAGTAAATTGCTAATTGATACAGTTCATATATTAAGTAAATTAGTAATAAATTAGTAAAAAAATGATTGCTTTAAACAGATTATAATAATAAATTAAATTGAAATAAGAACTAAAATTATATATAAGTTATATTTTATATTTATTATTAAGATTCAAATAAGCCATATCGTTATTGCAATAAACAAAATAATGCCAACACTGTAAATTTTGATTAATAAACTATTATATAGAATATCAATTATTGTTAAATTTAAAACATTTCTTCTATTTAAAAAAAATTAATTTTTTAGTAGAGAGTTATATATTATAAAAAAATCTATTATAACGTTACACATGTCATAATACATGTACTTACTTGTTATAGTCGTATATGACAACGGTTTCGAAAACCACGTAATTATGAGTTAAAACCACATCACACTCGATTTCACGACTGTTTCATATTGTTTCCTGATAATTGAACTCAAGGCCTCCTGTATTGTGTATCGAAATATAGACTATTTTTCATCGAATTCTATGTAATATCATCCATAGATCTCTCTCGTAGTTTCTAAAATTCTGAACTATTTATTCATAATATGTTGGCAAGACCTTTTTATTTTTAAAACAATAGGTATGTATATAAAATACACACATGGTATTTTATATAAATAGTTTGGTCTTTTATTTGTTTATAGTGCTGTACAGTATGTATGTTCTGAAAATACAATCCTCTGTGAAAAATCAGTGGACAATGGCGTATCCTATTGACATAAATGAAAACCACGTTAATATCAGTTGCTTATTATTCACGTAAACAATAGGGGGGAAATCGATAGATTTTGTGAATTCCACACGCATTGAACGCTATTTAAAATTTAAATATAATAGAAAGTTATTGTTATAATTATTAATATTTTTAATTCTTAGGTGTACGAGGAGCAAGGTTATGAAGATGCCGGATACGACCACGGTGGTTCAAAAAAATTAAAAATTGAAGAAGAAGTAAAGGATAATCAAAGCATAGAGGTCTTAAGACCTAAAAATAGTTCTTCACAAAATTTTGAAGAAACTAAAGACCATGTAGCAACAGTTGCACCATCAGGTCGGGGAACTTGGAGTCGACACAAAACAACTACAGGTAAAAAAACTAGATACGAAGATGATGGTGATAAAAGAAAAATAATTATCAATGATAGCAGCCCTATAAGTGAGAAATCGTCTGGAAATTATTCAAAGTTTGATGGAGGAAAAATAATTGTTGTGCAAAACCTAACAGAATCTGAAAAAAAAGATTCTAAAAATGAAGGTGCGGAGTCTAGACGAGTTCCCAGTTTTAGTAAGACTAGAGATAATGTAGAACCAACAACTTATAGGCCAATTATGAGACACGATAGTTTTCGAAATACGGTAAAACAAAATAAAAATAATCATACGAACAGGACCAGAAGTAGGCCCAGAAAACGTCAGGAAGCTGACGTAAAAAAATCTCAAACAGATGTAGTAGGAAGTTATGATGATTCTCCCTGGATACCAATTTCACCACCAACAGATTATAAACGAAATAATAATGTTAATAAAAAACCAGTGAAATCAAAAATGAATTCAGAATTACACGAATTAAATGGTCATGCTACAAAGTATGGGTATTCAATAAATCACGATACACCATACCAATATATATTTCCAACTGATGTATTGGCGCCAGGGTCATCAAACAAGCCAGATAGAAAGTTAAGGCCTAAGTTGGAAAACTTAGATGTTACTGTTGGAAAACCACAAGTGTCATCATATTCAAATTATGAATTTATTCCTCAGACAAATTATGACGGTAGTGCCATAAATCCAAAACATAAAAAAATAAAAAAATCTTCGGGAGAAAATTTATCTTTTGATTCTATAAATTTACCTTCGAGTAATTTTAAAACTGGTGTTACTCATATTAACAAACAAAACGGAAGTTCCACAAATCAAAGACAAAAAAATAAAACAGTTCAAAGCGGATCTTTGGAACATTTCAATACAAACGTTAAGTCTGAACCTCACCAAGAGAAAAAAAAGATAATTCATAGAGACATTGAAACAGAATTAGGGAATCGTGGACATTCAGGCTCACGGTACACAAGTACTTTTATTAAAGATTTCAGTCCTCCTAAAACGTACGATGCACCATTTATAACAAGACTTAAAAAAAATAACTTTGATACCAGAGGAGAGCCAACTATACGTGTTTATCCAAAATATGAGTTTTATCCAAATTATCAAAATGAACAACATCTTGTGAACGACGAAACTCATCATGGACAAAGACCATTAAGTAATATTAACAAAGAACACGCAAATATTGAAATAAATGAGAATCCACCACATAACATAAAACACGACAGTTCACGTCTTTCTGAATACTCAAAATTTAATAATAGACCAAAGAACGTTTATAAACAATCAGATGAGACTTCCGAAAGCTGGGAAAATTATCCTAAAATTAGAGGTCAAACCTCTCAATTATCAGAAGACAATTATTCCAAATTTAATAAAGGAGATGGTTATCCAAAATTTGAATCAAATAATAGATATGAAGGATCTGGTACTAAATCATCATCTATATACAGGTTAATTCCATATGAAAAATCAGTAAAAATGAACAATCCTTATTCGTATGTATATCACGATGATCATTATCCTTCCGGAAGCCGATACAGCGGAGTTAAAGTTGAATTAACGACACAAAGCCCTAAATTGAGTGACAGAAATGTATACTGGAATAGCAGACACCCTCATTTACCTAAAGACTCAATCAAAAATACCGAAGAACTTAAAGGTCGAGATAAATCTGAGTATGAAAACACCCGCCATGTTGAAAATTTAACTTTGGCGCATTTTTCCGGGCTTCATAAATCTGGTTCTTATCGACCACTTCCAATACAATATAATGAACGTGTGAATAATTTGGCAAAACTTCTTAACGATAACTATCCAAGAAGAACACGTAGAGATTTAGAAGTAATAAATATCGCTTCAAGTGGTACTACAACTGAAATTCCAGTCGATACTGTTGTATATCCTCATTACAAAAAAGCTCCAAAGCAATCGGCATTAAGGTATGCTACCAATCCGATTTTGACACCACGCAAAACTGCTGGTGGTATGGAGTTTTACGCTTCTACAGACAATGTTCGGTGTACTGATATGTCAGCACCCACTGACATTGTACCTGAAAGAACTGAAGATGGAAAATGGAATGGGGAACCTTCTAATGATAATCCTAGAGTAGACGCTATTGGTGATAAAATCGGATGCTTTAAAACAAAATATTTTGGTAGTGATCCTTTAGATAATCCTATCTTTAAAGAAAAAGATGTTGGATTTCCGGATGTATTATTCTCTGTGAAGAAACCTCCAGAAAAGGAAAGAGATGGTATTCAACCAGGCAAGCCACACGTGGACTGGAATTTTGCAGATGAACTAATTTCTGATCATTGGTTTCCTGATAAGGATTTACGAAATCGAAGGTAACTTTTAAATCATAAAAGCAATAATTGTTAACTTAAAATTTTTAATTCAAAATCTTAATTAATTTTTTCACAGATCAGATAATAAAAGTTTACCAATTAATCATAAAATTCAGGGTATGGAATCAATTATACCGGAACCAGTTATTTTAACATTTCCATCAAAAGTATCAACAGTTGTCTATAACAATGATACGAAAACAGTATCAGAAGATAGTGATTCTGACGTTTCTTCAAATGATGAACATGTCTTACAATACTCGGTTCAACACCCTGCTCCAAAACCAGAATCTAATATAAGAAATAACCATTTAATAGATAATAAAATTGAAGGCCTTTTTCCACCACCGCAAATACCAAAAAAGTTTAGAAAACCACAAAAAATTAAAAAACCCATGGTAAAAAAAATGTTGAAAAAAGTAAAAGTGGCTGATGAATCAAATGATGCTAATTTGCTTGATGTCTTTAGTCCTATTACTTCTTTTTTTACTGACGAAGATGACGTTATGGTTTCACCGATTGTTCACAACTTTTTTAATATTAAAATTTCACCTTCTGCAAAATTTAAGACCACAACAATTGTGGACAAAAACAGTGGTGAAACAGTAAATAGATTTCAAATGCAAAATTATAGAAGAACTAAAAGAAATATGAAAGGTGTTGATTTACAAAAACCAAAACAGAGGAAATTAAATATTTATAACAATACCAATGTGAGTTTATCCTCACCTACTGCTAGTATTAGAATGTATTCTCCACAAAATGGTTCTTGGCTTCGAGAAAAAAGAGACCACGTGTCTATCAATGTGGATGTAAGAAGAAAAGAGCCACGGTATTATTATCATACTGAACGGCCACGGGTTAGAGTAAAAAGGGTAGTGCATAATCCTCCATTTTATAGTAGAAGTGGTCAGGTATTTAGCAGCAAATATTTGGTGTCAGATCAGGAAAATTCCGAAACTCTACCAGAGGAAATAAACGTGGCATTTTCTACTACACCTAGATATGAATCAACGCCAAAGTTCATACCAGCAATAGCATTTGGAGACAGCAAAACTAAAATTATTAATTACAACGATAGTGTAGCAAATAGTACAAATGACATCGAACGCTCACAATTTGATAAAAAAGGTTCATTGATATACGTTATTAATCCAGATACTGGAGTTGGCAAATGGATGCAAGTGATAAAAGTGAAAAATGAAGAAGACACAAAAACTGCATTAACGAACGGTCCTGTTTATTTAGAAAAAAAAATTAAGGATGGTATTGCCGAAGAATCTATTGGGAAATTTGGATTTAAAGGGTCTACTAAAGATTTGTTCAGAAACGTATTAGGACCCACTATAGATCATAGATTTAAAATAAGACTTCCAAATAAAGAATCAATAAAGGTAGATGTTACAGAATCACCAAAAAAAGCAGTTTGTCCAAAAATAATACGACCAAAAAAAAAAGAGGTTTGTCTAGTATGAAATATTATTTTTAAATGTATAATGTTAATATTAATATTTTAATTTTTAGATAAGAAGAAGAACTACAACGACAACTACGACAACTACAGAAATACCTGTGGAGGAAGAAGTTGATGAGAGACCTGAAGAACAAAGTGGAGAAGACGAAAACACTGTACCTCCTCAAGAAGAAGATGAAGAAGAAGGTGGAGGAGAAGGTGGAAGAGGAGGAGGAGAAAATGAAGAAGAACCACCTGTTGATCGTCCTCAGTATCAACAGGAAAGTGAAGAAAATTCTGATAATGCGGAAGGTCAAGAGGAAGATCAAGATGTTCACGAGTCCAAACGAAAAAAACCACATGGTATGGTTAAAAAACCAGAATTTAGTGGATATTTTTTTGGCTCAAGAGATAAAAATAAGAAAATAATGTAATTTGAAGTAATTTTCATAACTTTTTAATTATTTACATTAATGTATATAATTTATTTTGTGAATAATATGTTATGTTACATTTAGATTATTTTTATTGTAATATTTATGTTTTCATAACAATTGTAAATAAAATTAATTTTAAAACCAACCAAATATTTAACAAATTACAAAATGTTGGGATTTTTAGCTTAAAATTTTTTCTATTAGGTTTTCTTTTACCTATAAAACTATGCATAAAGAATCTATTATAATATTCAATAAAAATCATTTAAAAAATGTTTAGTAGATCTATGCAGTCGACATTATATATTTTGTCGAATATTTCTCTATATTTTTCATGGGTTATTGAAATATATATATTTGATTGAAAAATTGTGTTCTGATTTAGAAAATAATATCAAAGTTTAGTAATTACTGTTTAAGTCTTCATACATAAGGCATATTTTGTATAATAATTATTAAGTAAGTCTTAAATTCATTAATTTATAATTCTAGTAAAATACAGGCCCCTATGCTCTGGGACTTAAATTTTAGGGCCCTAATTACAAAAAAAATTTTTTGTTGTGGGAGGGGGGGGTGACCAGGCACACCTGGCAACCCCCGTGAACACGCCTATAGTTTCAATAAATATACATATATTAAATTATATAAGTAACTTTTAACAAATCTATACTCACTATCTCAGATATTTGTAAAATTGTATTATAGTAGGTAATAGTATGATGTAAGTACTATATTATAAATTATAATAAAGACTTTAATAAAATATAATAAAAATAAGGTAAAAAAAGGGTAAGTGGATGTCGTTTTGCTGTACAGTATGTTATAAGTGGGTCACTACAATATAATTAATGGTATTCAATTTGAATTCAATGATAAAATATCATTGTGTACGAAAAAGGATTCTGAGCTGAGTTGGTTTGTCAGTGTAAATAAATTATGTTATATATTTTATATTGTTATTACTTTTATTAATAATACAGTAGCTGGTAGGTTGAATTAATATTATATAATTACAACAAAATAACTAAAATTATTAGTCTTGGTTATTTAATATCGTCCAAATTCGAACAAAAAATAACTATATAAAAAAATTGTTTTATATTTTTGAGATTTTTTGGTTACAGAATAACCTACTTACGTGGAAAATTGTTTTAAATTTTCTATCATTAGCTAAAAAAGTTGAATATTTTGTACATTTTTAAATTTTAAATTTGATAAATGTTGTCAAAAATTGAACTTTAAATGCTTATAAAAATAATTGTGCTTATGTATTTTTAATATTTTTCAATCATTATTGTAATAAAATATTAGGAGCCTTGTATTAAATTTTTTGACCCAACGAATAAAATTTAATTGATATTTATAGAAAAAAAAAAATTAAAAAAAATTAGAAACTGAATTTGTCTGTAAACAGCTCAAAACAAGTCAAAATATTTTGAAAATGTTATGGTGTATAGAAAATGCTAATATGAACATTCAGTGAAAATGTCATATATCTACGGTATTTTTTTTAGAGTGACATCAAAAACCAAAATCAATATTGTTGAAAACCTAGTTGGCGTAAAAAATATTCTTTTGTTTTTTCCTGCGCTTTTGTGAACACTATTGGGAATTTTAAATTTTGACCTCCTGAATGCACCAAATAGATTCACTTTCCCATCGAACAATATACTGTTTTACTGCCCCAAACGGTGTTGATAGACACAATAATAAAAAATAAAAACCTACATCATTGTAAAGTGCTTAACTATAAAATCCATATTAATAGTGGTGAATTGGCTGGACATTTTGACACGGGAAATTACCGTGTACGACGGTAGACGCCCACCCAATATATTAAAATAATTTTCCATCAAAACATTTTATATTTTTTTATTTTCAATAAGTGATAAGAGTCACAATTTTTTTTTTTAAATTAATATTATTTTATTAATAACACAGAGGCACAGTAGTATTATATTATACTAACCGAATAATAGGTATGATATGTACCCATATTAATTAATAATTATGTTATCGAGGACGTAATATACCTGTCCTCATCCAATGCTAGGCACAACTTTAAGATACACTGACTGGCCTTTGCTCACTATTCATTCGGTACCAGTAGTATGCCAGCACTAGTTATTGGATACAATTTTTGCCAGTACTGTATACGTAAGGGCTAGCCGACTGTTGGGTAGCCAGTGCAGGCGCATAATTGCGACTTTTGTGAGTGTCGGCGTAAGACATAAATTTCCGATTGGGATGTTGACGGATTAAAATAAAATATAAATTAACTCATATTTTATACTACTTAGTGCAGTCAAAATGACATTCAAAATCGTGGTACGAGTATATGACAACAAAGAACGTAGACGCACGATTAAATATTATCAATCCACCGTTGTTGGTTAATATATTATTATAATTATTTATAATGTAATATTTTATCAATACCACTACTAGCTGCTAATTTTGCTTCATTACACTATTATAGTAAAATTATTCTTTAATACTTTAGTTATTATTACAATAATGAGAGCATTGTAGTGAATAAAATATATTATTTTAGTGACTAATGTTGTTCACTCAAAATAGTTATTAAAAAGTTTAACATAATGAATAAGTAAAAAGACAACTATGGATAAAAAGTTAATTTACCTATTTATCATTTAAAGTTGTAATTAAATTTACTCTATTAGGTAATTATATTTTTTTGATTCCGTACGTTGAATTTCTACTTACTAGTATTAATTTCAACTAAGTAATCATCAAATAGTTATTGATAATACCTTAGTTGTATAATAGATTACATTAATTACAATTTATTTAAAGTTATAGATATTTGTAATGTTTTCAAACCGAATTCAGAACATTTTAACTAAATTATAACACAAATAGTGATTTTTTTAGTGTTATGTATTTGAAAATACATTGTATTGTATTGCAGTGTAAATAATAATCTTAAAAATTGATGGGTTTGTACGGTTTGTATCTATACTATAAGCAAAAATAAATATAATTGTATCATAAACTCGTAGAATATAAATTGTTTAGGTACATTAGGTATATAAATGGGTTATAAAGTCATCAATAATTCATTATTTTAATTTATTATATATTTGAAGCATTATATTATCTTCTACTAATTGACCGAATAGCCTTGTCAGATTATACTATTGTAGTAAACAACAACACCAATTCGTGGTCAATCTGTTATCTATCTATCTGGATTGTGTTTCTATACAGTTAATAGTAGTTGTGACTTGTGGTAGTCCTTATTATTAACAAGGAATTGAGGTCTCTAAATCTACATAGTGCCATCATTGATTAAATATATAATTAATTAATGGTAACATTGATTATAAAAATCGTTATATAATTAATGATAGTAGGTACGTAGGTAGGGTACTGAGTAGGTAATAAAATGTAATAAAAATAATTTTAGATCACATAAAACTTACTTAGCCGACTTGGCTGTTTTCTGTCATTATTTTATAGAATGGAATAAAATTAAATTGTTTTCTCAATGTTCAATCCAATAATTATTAATTAGGTACTTATTGTATACTGAATAGTGAATTTTAATTTGCATGTTTGCGTTGCGAGTCCGTTTCTAACACACATATTAGTATATTACTATAGTGTTATTACCTATACTTATTATACGAAGAAATCACTGCATAAGGTCGAGTTAAACATTATTGTTGACAAAATATGTATCTGAACGTGAAGGTTCGGTATTTACCTGTAAAATAACAATTTGAAAGATAGAATTAGTAAATAAAACATTTTAGTTTGCAAAAAAAATTATACTAACTTGTGTGATTTATTAAAAGTAGGCAATTCTCCTTTAACAGTTTAATCAAATAAATATTTTATGGTTTTGTTAGGTATATTGATGTTTATCAATCTTTATTATAATACTATAGCTGTTCCACCTTGCGTTGCCCGTGTCTAAGGTTTTTTTTTTTAAAACAAAATTATAGATATTATATTTGTAAAAAAAATGTAGGTATTTATAAATATGCCATATTTCTACTAGGTTAATATAATAGTAATGTAATATGTAACCAATGGTAAAAATATAAATATTAAAAAAAAAATTATGTGTGAACTACCCTTTAGGCTTTAGTTACCAAACTTTTTCAATTTTTCTTTCCGTAAAAACTCATTTGGACTATTATGAACATTTAAAAATGTATAATATTATTTTTAAGGCTTTATTTTAGATACATACTTTATATTATTATTATATTATTATTATTATTATACCATAGTAACACTTAATAATAAATAGTTAAATGCAATTTTAATTACATTTGTCCAAAACGATTATTGTGCAATTAATATCAACAATACAAATTTCTAGCCAATGGTTTTTCCGTTCATTGTAATTCACTAACCTAAACTATGTAGATATGTATCTATACTAATATTACTACCTAATATTTACTAGCTATACAGTAAACAAAATACAATAATAATAATAATTTCCTATTATAATTTATAATATACACAAAATAATAGTACTTATTCGATATTACTGCATAGTTCCTTCTGATAATTATTTAACATTTTTATGATAGTAATATTAACTCGTAGGAGAAATTTCAAAGTTGGTAGTATAATAAAAGCTTATAAACATTCAGCCGCAATATTGCCAATTAATGCATTTTTTATGCAAGGCATAATATCACAATAATTAATACCTATTAGGTATATAAAATATGTATATAATATTATTGACCATTCAACAATAACCAAATGCGTATTAAAGGACCATGCCTTCCTCCCATTAGTCATAATTTTACTTTTTTTATTAATGAGTGTAGACGTATTCATCTATTACAGGTAACTATTATAAAATGTGTTTTATTAAATATAATAAATTACATTTTATGTTTCTAACACATGTATTATGAGTTTATGACATTATTTTGAAAAGTAATTTTTTTTGTGCCCCCCTCCCAAATTAGACATTTCTAAAAAGGTACATTCCTGACAATAAAAGTTGTATTATAGGTACTATTATATGATTTATATGTATTATTTATTTGTAAGAAATATGTTGATTGCTTTTTTTTTTAGATTGTAAATTGTAATTGAAAGGAGGAAAGTGTTGGTAAAAACGATGTGCACTTATTTACTTATATTTCGGGAGAGTAAAAAGTCTAAGAAAGTTGATATTTTTCTTGTTTTAAATTTCTTAATAGGTAATAGTACCTATTTTTGACGAAATCTTCAATATAATTATTTTAAGACCAATGTTAATCATTTATGGGCAACTACTAAACAAACTTTGTTAAGAATCGTATATTGGATAAATCATTCATGATTGTCACTTAATTTATTTAACAGCACCCACTTCAATTCCCACCAAAAACAGACATTTTTAAACTAATTGTAAAATTTAATCTTTTCATTTTAACACATCAATTACAATAAGTTTTAAATGTATGACTTTATAAAATTGTTTTTTTAATTGTTACCAATTAACAATATTATAATATTAGCTTTATTAATATTTCGTACAAATTACAATAAACACAATATACGAAATTGATAATATTCGTTAAGAGATTATTACATGTGAAAATAAAGAGGTAATACCTACTACCTTTTGGCTTTTTATATTTATTATGAATAATCAATATGGGTAATTGAAGTATTATAAAATATCTGAACAGTATAGTCACATAAAAAGTTAAAAATACTTAATACATATATTATTAGTTAGTATGTTTCAAAGGATGTACTTCCTTAATAAATAAATAAAAATGAATGTACTCACAACACTTTCTGTATTTTATAATTATATTTTAATCAATTTACTATGAATTATAATATACATATTATACATATCATAGGTATGTCAAATTTACAGATAATAAAAATAATAATGGTATAAATAAACTTAATAAACTGCTGTTCTAACGACGAATGTTCCATTAAATGACCTTTAGTTCAGCCACAGGGAAGAATACACTTGCGGTTATCCTTGTTCGAGTTTCAATTGCGTATTTACCTATGTTGTATCGATCATTAGCCACTAACAATCTATTGTTTGAAAAAAACAATTATTGGTGGAAAATTAGAATAAAAGGACGAGTAGAGTCAAATGAAAATTAGTTGAGTTGTGTTGAGTTAACTGACAAGTACAAAATTCTTTATAATTCTTAACAAAATTCAAGAAAAATGGCTGCTACATTCACTATGGTGAGTTAAATTTTCTTTTACGTACCTACCTATTAAAATAATTATTTTATTAGGTATTTTAATCGTATTTTATATTATCATATGGGTATATGTATGTATTGGGTTTCTTACATTTTTAAATATCCAATAATTAAAAATATAATGCATTTTATTTTTTCTTGTATTGGCATAAGTATAATATTATCTTTTTTTTATAAATACTAGTATTTCACAGTTCAAAATGATTTAGTATCTAGATGAAGAACTAAGTACTTACGACTAACCATGTAATAAATTATATTTATCTCTTAATCATTATCAAAAATAGAATATATTTATTTTTATTTGTGAATAAATCTTGAGATAAATGTGTTCAGTAACAGTTAAAAATTTAAAATAACTATTAAATAACTTGATTTTACTTTGTTGTGTTCAGTATAAATAATATATCAGAATTTTTATGTAATACGTGCCAAAAGAATATATAATTTTAATATGACGTATCCATACCTAATATTGTAAAAAAAAAAACAAAACCCTCAAACAATAATAAAATAAAATAAATTTCTTTGAAAACAAATTTTTGATTCATAGGTATCATTCAAACAATAAATAGTTGTATAAAAACAAGTCACTTTGATTTTGAGCAATAGAATACTTTTAATAGAACGTTTTACGATGTTTTGTCTCCGTCTTACTAAATCAGTTAGGTATCAATAGTATAGTCTTTACTATTTTACGTTAGGAGAATCGATTTTATCATCATATTATTTGCACCATTATTAATTATTATTTTTTACAAAAAATGTACAACTGTAATATGCTCTTAACTTGCTCCAAAATTAAAATATCAGGAAAAACGTATGAAATATCGAGGATAATATTATGCTACCCATTTTAATTTATTCAACTGTCAAATTGGTGAATTAAAAAGTTAAGGAATAATAGCTTTATAAGAGGATGTCAGCGCACTGTTTGTTTTCTCTCTCTGGCCCACGCGCAATGTACCAAAACGCATTACGTAGAATAATTTATTTTTTTATATTTTCGAGTAATATTATAGTAAAATCACCAATTATAATAACGATAAAGAATAATATTTTTGAAGGTATAACATATCGATTGGTCTAACTATTATTTTAAAACAATTTATACATAATTTAAATTTACAAATTGTTTTATTTATATTGAAAGTCAATTATGTCATAGGAACCTTCAAAAATATTGTTCTCTATAATTTTTGTAATTAATTCTGATATTACTCTGAGATTATTCAAAAATCATAAACAACGATTTTAGGGGAAAGCGTTTTACCATCTTGCGCGTGGGTCTAGAAGAAAGAAAACAAATATTGCTCTGACATCCTCTTAATAATGTGATAAACAATATGTTGGATCAGTAATAATTTTAATGAGCTGTAAATAATAAATACTACTTGGTTCCAATTATATAATGTTTTAAAAATCAAATTATTTAAATGAGTAATAACCGCTAACTAAAATAGTATTAAATATATGGTTTTTAATCTATATTCCAGATCCTGATGTGCTTGGCAGTGTTGAATGTCGCATTCGCAATGCCTGCTGCACAGCCAGCCGGAGTGGAGGCAAATGAGGATATGAAAACTGCAGAAACATCGCATGGCTTTTTGCCGTTTTCGTTTGGTTTCGGTGGTTATCCACGGTACTCGCCTTACGGATACGGATACAGAAGTGGTTTAGGTAATGAATTACTTTAAATAGTCAAAAAAATCAAGAAAAACATGCTACCTAAATACCTCTAATACATATAAATGGATATTTTTTTTTTAATAATAAATACAATTTGATTTGCAGGTATTTCAATCGGTTACCCAACTCCTTATTCCCACTCATTTGGTTATTCGGACGACTACCCGCAATATCTGGCTCAATTCAAATGAGATACAACAATAATTAACAATTATTATTACCTACACGATATCCAAACATAATCTCAAATTCAAACTTATTTCTTATAATTGTGATGGTTAAAAATAAATACAAATATCCGATTTAAATTGTTTTGTCTCATATGTTTATTGTTAAAATAATATAAAAAGTATCTCATGTGTTGATAAAAATACAATTAGGTTTATTTATAGATTTAAAGTTTATGTTTTTATAGATTGGATTTAATTTGATTCAAAATAGTCATAATGCTATATTCTTTCAAATAGATTAATTTAAAACCAATTTGTTCCAATTTACATTTAACAGTTGATTGTAAATCACTGATGACTGACAGTACAATACAATTGTTAGCTTGAAAGTTGAAATAGTTAAAACAAATAAAAACAATTATACCTACTTAGTACGACATCAATTTATCCCTAGCAAATGTAAAATATTATTAAATTATTACTAAATATATAGCTACCATACTGAATAGCTGTTTGCCTGCTTATTCCATATTTATTATACAGTAAATTCACTGAAAATTCTGAAAATTAGCATTAGACAAGTACTACAGGTACTGAGGTACAACATCACAAACTCTATAAACAATTTATTTTTGTAGGTACCTACATTTATATGATGTACTTTTCAAAGAAAATTAATGGATGCAACATAGATGCATGGCCGTATATCATAATACTATAAGGAGTGTAAATTGTGTAATATTCATAAACATTCAGTGGTTCTCCGGGTTCTCGTGTTTTCTTTAACTGCAAAAACACATGAAAATACATAATATTTTAAATGTTTTATGGTAAAGTGTATTTTTAAACAGCGTGTGGCTGACACATTTCAAAAAATGTTTGTATAGTTTTGTATTTCTGTGTATTTTATTTCATTTCACATAATTAATTACAGCAGTTGCTAAATGAATGCAATAATAACAATACGAATGCACAAAATTTAAACTTTATTGTATCATATGATCATAAAACAACATTGCTGCAATAACAAAAGAGTTAGATTTCATCGTTTTATTTCAGACCATAACAAATTTCATAAATTTAATTAATGCAAATTCTAAATGCCACCTTTTAAAGTTATCAGAATTTGGAAAATACTCAATTATATATACTATGGATAGAAGTTGATAATTTTGGTTACCTATGTAGGTACGATCGAAAATAATATATGAAAAAGGTAATCTCAAATTATTATAATGCAATTAATGTTAAAAACAATGAAATTAACATTATTTTACTATGGTGTGTGGTTAGAGCTAAGATATGGATGGAAATAATTTACTATATTAAACATTTTTATTTATTTTTCTAAACTAGGTATTATTTTTTTTTTTTATTAAAAAGATTTAATGTAAAAAAGGTGGGCAAGTGGGTGTCTCTTTGTTGTATAGTAGGTTACAAGTGGGTCAGTGTAATGGATAGTGTTAAATTTTAATTTAATGATATATCATTGTAAAGGAAAAACGATTCTGAGCGAAGACGGCTTATGATATTACTAAGTATATTTGATGATATTATTGTAAATAAAGTAATTTATTTACCTATTTAAGTGAAACCTTGTTTTAAATTTATAATCCTTAGCTATAAAAGTTAAACATTTTATACATTTTTAACTACAAAATCATTTTTAAATTTGATAAATTTTGTTAAAAATCGAATTTTAAATGCTCATTAAAAAAATTGTGACTATGTACTGCCATTGTAACAATATATTAGGAGTCTTGTATTGAATTTTGAAGCTTTTTGACCCAACGAATACAATTTAATTGACATCTATAGAAAAAAAAATTGTTAAGTTTAGAAACTGAAAATTTCTGCAAACAGCTCAAAACAAGTTTTGCGTAAGAATTCCAGTTTTCTTTAATTTTTATTCGTTTTCCCGGATCTTTTAAAAGTTATTGAGAATTTTTGACCTCCTATATGCACCAACTAGATTCACTTTCCCGTCGAACAAGATACTGTTAAGAAATTCGAAGCAGTTTTACTGCCCCAAACGGTGATGACAGACAAAAATAAAACACATTCCGCTCAGAATCTAAAATAATTGAGCCTAAAAAAAAAAACTGCTAATTTTTTCGTATGAAAATTGAATGCCTTTAATGTCTTTATAATATGCTTTTTAGTTATTTTAAAGTTAAATAATGTTTGAAATGTTGCTTGGCCTATTTTAAAAAATTGTTTTGTTTAATTACGTAATAACTAACAAACAATACCGATGATCTGGTGCCCACAATATGTAAGTTATTTAGTAAATGTAATAAATACTTTATGTTATATTTTTGATTTTGAAAACTTTTAATAATATTCCCTTTATTGACTCTTGAAACGTAATAGTGTGGTCTACTAAAATATTATATATTATTATTATGTGATTAATTCCCGATGTTTAGAGATGATAAGTAACATGTGTTGAGTTTTTTACTTATCTATAAAACTTAGCTAAAAAAAGTTACGAAAAAAAATAATAAATTGAAATACGTATATTATAATATATTTCATTACATTATTGTAAAATTTTGAATTTATGATTTCCAAAACACAAATTTGTTTGTATGTTATTTATAAAAAATAATTTGTTTAAAGTATCGAGTATAAAAAACCTTACTATAAGGTTATTCACTTTCAGCTATTTGTTTAAGCTTTTCAAAGTTGTAATAATAACTTATAAGTAGGGCGTACGATCCATAATAACATATTATTGCCACATGTTTAAAATAATAATTAAATGCTATTAAATACAAATCGTTAAATAGGAAAATGTATCCAGGAAATTAAAAATATGTAAAAATAATTTATAAATTATGAAAATATAGAAGTACCTATTATAAATAATTTACTATAATTCGATATTATTCATTTAAAAATGTTGAAATAAAATAAAATAATTTTAATTGTATGATGTTAAAGAAATTATTTTTATTTTGAAATGACCTAATTATATCTCGTGTTAATTTTCACTATATGATAATTAAGCAGAGAAAATTATATATCTTTTATTTTATAACTAATTTAAAATTTGGGTATCTACATATTTTATCTCTGAGTGACATTATATTATAACATAGGTACTGTGTCTTCTATTATAGCAGGTATGATAATACTCTATGGAGTATTTCTGAATCAAGTTGGGTAATATTATAATCTATTATGTGAGGAAGACTTGTGCAATATCTTTTGTTAAGTAACTATGTATATATATATATATATATCATACTTCTACATATATATACGCTATAGTGTACCTATTCTATATACTGTATACAAGCTGTTTCAATGTTTCTGTGAATGTAAGTATAATATAATAGTATGTAAATTACATCAAATAATGGGTTAAGATTTATACGTTGTTGGAACTTGGAAGTTCTAGTTTCCATTTGGAGAGTAGAGAATTATTGAAATACTACAATTTTCGTTACCTATTAAATATTTGAATTACACACACAACTAAATATGCGTTATTAAGATTTTGTAGTTTCTAACGTTTTTGCACTAACATTTCTATTCGACTGTTTACAGAGATAATATATCAACGATTATATGAATATATGACATTTTATAAAAGTTATTCAATAATATTAATTTGGTTCATATAAGTTGAGCCAAAGTTAGACTTTTGTCAAGCACACTGAACAATACAAGGGGTTATGGGATACTGGTGGACTAAGTTCTTACCATAATCTAAGAGTGAAAGTAAAGTTTAATGGTTTTTCTTAGTTCAGATCAAGTTTAAATTAAATAACTATAAAATAAAATAAATTATATTGTTATATAGTTTTCATTTGGAAAACAATTAATTCTGCACTTATTAAAATTCATAGATTAATCAAGTTAAAATGAAATGTCGTTTGTTACATATTATTAGAATTCATCACAATACATGAATTTGTTTATTTTTGTAAGCATAGATTGTCTTTTCTTCAACGATATAAAAATTAAAATATTCACAAATATATAAACATGTTGTTTCAAATCGTGCATAGTGTCGTAAAATATGATGGGACGGTATATGAGACGAAGTTTAATTATTATTATTTTTTTTATATTATTGTTTCTATCACATTTATAAGCAGTTAGTACATTACCATAGATTTTTTTGTATTATATTAAAATCTGCTAGTATCTGCTGGTTGGTAAAATATTTTTAAAAAAAAATCTTATCTTTACATATTAATTTATTAACTCAATCAAAAAAAAAAATAAATGCTTCATGAAGGTACCTTTATTGAGTTTTAGAAAACTCTTCATAGAATCCGGTTAAAAATGAGTAACACCTGTCATTTATATTAAGTTGGGAATCAAACAAGAAAAGAAAAACAGAGATGATGTCGATAATGCCTTGTATCCAATTTTATAACGCATAACATACCAAATTTTACGTTTAGAAAACCTGTTTTACCCTGTTATTTTAATATTAGTGAAATTAATCAATTTATTGACAAATTTAAAGGTAAGAATATTCATCCAGGACCCCACGTACTAGGTTTTATTTTTACTATAGTTTTCTATAAATTCGTTAATTTAAAAATGCTCTTAACTTGATTCAAAATTAAAATATTCAGTTTAAATAATATAGTATTGCAAATCTTATGTAGAAATTAAAGCGTAAATTATTCTTTGAACATTTATCATAAATAGACATAGTTTAATATTAGAACAATAAATTTGAACCTAATTGTTACATTTCAGTGCATATTTACGTTGGATACTCTTTATCTGAAAATGGAAAGTTGAATTTAAAATGTATTAAATAAACAAAGATAATAATGATATAAATTGATATTCACCCAGATCGCATTTAACAGGTTTGATTGTAAGAACATTTTAATTGCACACAAATAAATTAAAATTATTAATTAAAAATATAATTTATTTAGAGTTTAACAGTCATAAAATATTAAATACAAATAGGTATGCAATACGATTTATTCGTATTTTAAAGTTTTCATTTTGTCATAAGCAAAAGTTATTATTATTCATGAACTATTGTATAAAATAAAGTACGTAGGTATGTATTATGTAACATATTATATTAAGATAAAGTAGGTTTTTAGATACTTTATATCAAATATATTCATAGTTTTAAGTTCAAAGTTGTTTATAAATTATAATACTTCACAAGACTATAATGAATAGATTGATTTACACGACATCTGTTTTAATTATTTATTAAATAATACAAAAATATGGGTACTTATATATTAAATTATAATAATAAATGATTTCTTACTTGATTTCTTACTCACAATTAAAATAAAACAAAATATGTGTTAAAAATAATTTAAATAGATATCAAATTGTGATTGCGTATTTATTTTCTCATAGTGATTTTATTTATGTAATAAAAGTTATGCTTATAAGTATCTATGTCAATATTATTTTATCCTTAATGTATATCAGGTATATATAAATATAATAATATAAAAACCTATTATAATGATTAATCTAAACATATATTTACATAGATCTTAATTATGGATGAAACTACTCTATCCGTTGGATTAACATGTCATCTTCAAAAATAGAAATACTAAATGTATTTAATACGAACTACGAAGGTCACTGAAATGATATACAAATGTTCTCTGTCGAATTTATTTGGTGATTTTCGCTCACAAAGCCTACTCATAACTGGATATAGATCAACTATAGAGCATTTTTATTTTTTATAAAAGTCAATTTTAATTAAATGATAGTTCATATTATCATATAATTAAATTAGATGTACTTAAGTGTTATTTGTAATATTTTTTCATTCATATTTATTTTTAGTAATTATTACTATTATACGCTGATTATACAGGATTGAACGACTACAATGGTTTTTTGACAATAGTAATCCGGGAATAATAATAATATTAGGTACAGTTATTTTTTACTTATCAAATGTATTGTTCTAACAATTTTTAATCGCATCAAACAATAAATACTTATAATAAGTGAAATAGTTTTTAAATATCTTTTTTTTGTCTATAAAAACTACACAGACTTATAATAATAGTTTATAAATTGTAATAATTGTTGTATTAATTAAGTGTAACGCAATTATTATAGTTCAAGTCTTGAGTTTTGTACTATAATTGTGTTTTTGATATATTTGCAATATTTTTTGATTCCGACGAATATTCATATTCAAATAGTTTTTCATCTTCGTCGTTTTCTTCTTTGCCTAAATTAATATTACATATTTATAGAAAAATCATAATACAAAATCATTCTATAAATTTACAAAAATATAGTTTAAAATATTATATGATGTTGTTACCTTGTAATGGTTTATGCGTTGTCAAATGAATAATTGGTTTATGGTCATCTTGTTCTTTGTACTTTACGTTTTTAGAACTAAACAAAAAATAATATAGGTAATTTTTTTTTTTTTTAGATTTTTAAATCCATCGACATTATTGTATGATAGTCGTAATTATACACCATGTGAATATGTGAATGGCACCAAGTGACAGGGATAGCAGAAAAAAATGATTTGATTTTTTTTATGTCGAAACCAATGGTATGATTATTTTCAAATCGGTAGGTATAGCAGATTTTTACTAGTACACTTTTCACCAAATACAATATCAAAATATTTTTTTTTTATAAATATTGAGTAAAAGTTGTCTGTAAGACAAATATTCCACCTTTTGACATTTTCAGTTTTAGTATAAAAATATATATATAATCAATAAGTACCAACTTCCTAACCACTGGTTAAACTGAATTATATAAGACGCTGAAAATTACCATTTATTCTACAGTTTTTGAACTTTTTTCTTATTGTTTACAATATTATTAATTTGGTATTATTATATGATGTAACACTTACATTCTACGCCCACCTTCACTGAATTTTGGAAATAAGTTAAATCGAAACAATAATTTATCTGAATCTGAGTGCTGAACATTGTTTTTTAACGAAGTAATCATATCAGAATGATGTTCTTCTTCTTCTTCTTCGACTAAATAAAATCAATATATATTAATACATTTAAAATCATTATTTAATGCATCAGTACTAGTTATTGATTAAATAAATGTTTTATTGGATCTAAAATAATAGATATAACTAATTTTTCATCAATTTTGAACTTATTAGTTTAATACAATACACACATATATTATTTAATAACATTTTCTATATCCGAAGCAATATGCCAAATAGTAAAAAATGAGATGTCCTAGAAGCTTGAATATATCTGATGTAAACAGTTTAAGTAAATGTTTCAACATAGTTATGTTATATCTTCAACCTGCATATCTTATAGGAAAATTGTATGAGATTTATGACTATTAAATTACAATAATTATTATTTTTATCATTCAAAAGAATACTATCCTTTTTTATAATATTTTAATTATGATTTAATTGCAAATTATTATAATAAAATTATAAAATATGTTATGTGGCGGAATTCTACTCAACTATACATTTCAAATTATATTATCTGTAAAACTAAAAAAAAAGGTTATATTATTTTGTGCAGTATAATTAATTTTCAATTACTAACCTTGTTCATTTTCGTGTTCGCTATCCGATAATGGATAGATGTCTAACATTACGCTTATTGGCTTTTTGTTTCTTTTATTTTTAACTTTTTTTGGTTTTGGAGTGTCTGGTACAGGATAACCGTTGTTAAAAGGTGGGCGGAATATTACGCCGGTATGTGACGGTATACTAGCTGACCCTTCTTGTAGCGTAAGGTCTAAAGGAGCGTCAGTCTCGAAATCCATCGAATAACTGGCGTCGAGGTCGGGTGGCTTCATGAAGTCATCCGGGAACGACATGATAGGTGGTGTTAAGAATACCGGTGGACCAAATTTGTTGCGGAATCTCCTCAAATTGGCACTTGGCGTATTTACATCCGGGAGGAATCTGTTGACTTCTTCCGCCGGTCGGATGGGATAGTACCGATGAGGTTTCGATTCTTGTGCTATCATGTATTCCGGAATGTTTGCCTTGTGAGGGGCCCCAGTCACGTACTTCATAACGTCCAGGATGCTCTTTGGCGGGAACGGCGCACGATAAGCTGCCAATTGTGGAAAGTCCGATCTCCGATTGAACCCGTATATTCCGTCGGCATATTCGAGCTTACTGTTTTTATTTAAACTAGTTCTCCAATAATTTGAATCGTAGGATAAATACTGCGGCTGCCGTGGTGCCAGTTGTGGATATAATCGCATATGCCTACCGTTTCCTAATTTATCGTCGTCAATCCTCTTGGCGATATCTACGTCATCCACCGAAGCACGTGTCGCGTAGTTGACGGAATTTTGCACACCGAGAACTGAGGTCAGAAACCCGTCTGTTGAACGGTTAACCATTTGAGAAGTCATTGTATTTTTGTCTTTTACATATTTTGCGTAATTCACTATTGGTCCAGTAGACGTACCTTGAGTTGTTGGAATTGTATAATCATAAAACGAGAAGTACAGCTAAAAACAACATTTATCATAATATACGAATTAATATATCTTATTAATTTAAAAACTAAACTATTAAATTGAATATCATCCAATAAGATATAATTAATATTGAACGTATGTGACAGGTCTTAACAAAAGTTAATAATTTTTAGTAATTTGTCATAGAGTATACATGGAATAAATTACGGTATCAATCACGTATTTGATTTCAGGTACACTCGCAGTAGTCAGTTATTATGCACTTATCGTATTTTTCAAAGATGCATTTTTAGAATTCTAGTCACTCCGAACAATTACTATTACTCTTGTATAATGACGCAAATACGAAATAGCTTTAATACATTACATGTATATAATATTTTAGTTTTATTTTAAAACTAATAATTCCTCGTAATAATAATAAGGCACCTTTTGTCCTTTGATAATAATTATTACTATTTTTAAGAAGTATTTGGAATAAACACGTTTTCATCATTGAAAATTTAAAAGTAATATTGTAAAGATTTAGTAACTATACAATTATTTTGTCAATATTTAATAATCCAAATGTCTTGAAACGTCGCAAAAACATTAGCTAATAAAACACAATAGCAATATAATATCAAGCTTCCAAAACACGTTTTCGTATCTCATTGGTGGTAACTTGTTAAATATCCATGTACCTACAGTTTACACCAAAAATGCGATACAAAATGAAATGAAATATCAATATGGATTGGAAAATAGATATTTTTACTGTCCACTCAAGCTTAAATCAAGTTGTAACTATTTGATAAAATCCCTAAAAAAAACTAATCTACTAACTAATTGTACTAAAAATTGAATGCAATTTTACAAACTAATCTGGACTCTTAAAAGCAGTGCTCGACTTATTTCTGGGGAGGAGACGCGAGGGGGCGGAGTACCCTAATAATTTTTCACAAAGTTTAGCGTAAACCTACTATTATTTTAAGGGGAACGCACGAGATGCTTCATCGTTTTTATCAAAATGTGCGAATACCATCGAAATTGGTCTTATAGATTATTTCATAACCCTGAATCTATACATTTTAATACCTATGTTATATAATATATTAACTTGTATTTTCTTTTTAAATTAAGTCCACACGACACTCACGGCTCAATAATGTTCAACAATAAGTGATGGGACGATCTTTTTTTAAAAATTTAAAGTAAACAGACCTCTACTTTAATTTTGCCAAGTCAAGTACTGTTTAAAAGGTATTCCACAACTCCATGTTCAGATAAAATGTCTTATCTTTTTACACACACACACACACACACACACACACACACACACACACACACACACACACACACACACACACACACACACACACATATATATAATACATAACTTAAAAATACTCATAGAAATCCACTTTCATTTTCGCTAAACGTATTTTACATTATGCGATAAAATCATACTTGTTGATTTGTGGTATAATTAACGCGATACATTCCGTTTTAATAGGTAGGTACCTATATTATTATGGTTCCTGTCAACAAAGCGGAAAATAAATTTGGTGCTGCGTACAATGGTGCTTATTGGTGTATATTGATGTGTGAGATAACGAACTGTAATTATATTATTCTTAATTTAAAGTTTAGATTTCGGTTTTCTAAAATTGATGAAAAAAAACAAACGCTTTCGCGGTGAAAACAAGAGTGCGTGTCCGACAAATTACTCAGACAAACTAAATAAAATAAAAATGTTGTGAACTCTAAACGTGGTTTGACATAATTGCCACCGAAAGTATACCCATCTGATTATAATTATCATATCCACGCGGTTTCGGTGACCATAATGTTCACGGCTCGATTAGTACGCACTATTCGTGTAACTACTTGTAAACGTATCAAAAACCTACTGTAAAATTATAACAACAGCTGTTCACTGATAAACAAGTTGTAATTATTCATAGTGGAAGACATACAATTAGTAGGTACCATATATTTTTTGAAACTATCATCATCTCGGGAGGAGCTTCTTTTTAAACGTTCTCAATTTTAAAATGGTTCTTAATAACCTTGAGTGCTTAATAAAGTAAATGTTCTTTTAGAAATTGTATTCTTTCTTAGTTGAAACGGATGCACAATTAAAATAAAATATTATGTTTACTGCTTAGTTTCTATGAAGTTTATAAACATATTGTTGGTCTTATAGAACTGTAAAATGTGTTTTTGGTATTTTCAGCTCGCGATTCGCTTCAAACTGTAAGCTTATGTAGATTTATACGATCAAGATGATGAGATTCAATACTGACATTCTCATAGAAATTCTATACACTTACTTTAAGTAGTGTGTAAGAACAGGGGTTTAGTATATTTTATTACACTCAGTGAGTTTAACTACATCAGAAAAGTAATCAATAGATGATTTTGGATATTCATTAATTATTTCCGTCCCAATATTTGTCATTTAAAGATTCATATTCTTAAGCGTTAAACATATTATACTTAGTGATGTGTTGTTTGTATTTGAAAATGACTCATAACGCAATAAAAATGCGTGGTAGTGGGATACGACTGATATTCTCTAAAATCGCACAACTGAATACGAACGAGAAATTATAAATAAACGTCGTGGGTTTTAAACGATCACGTATTCACGTATATGATGTTTACGTGATTCAAGATGGCTGTTATAGCCAAAAGTTTCAAAACAGTCGTTGTGCGTTATATGCTACAGGTAAGATAGGCTCAATTTACATGATGAAAAAGTTTTGGATCGATGAGAAGAAAGATTAATTGTTACATTTTGTAAGACATAATAAATGTATAATGTCTGTCTATAGTTTTCAGCTAAAAGTGTGGAATGGATTTGCATACTTGTGACACTACAACAACCAAGTGGAGTACTTATTGTTCTAAACATTCTGATATCATCAAATTCTTAAAAATTAAAATTCCAAAATTACTGATTTTTTTATAAGTACCTGACACATAAATCTGTTTCAACAATTTAGTTTTAAATCGATAATTAGGGTGATTGCACGAAATTCTCTATTTTTTCTTATTCGTTATTATTTATAGTATAGTAGTAGACCGTATGCATAGTTTAAATCAAGGCATAGGTGTACTTAATATTATATAATTACGTCATACGTGTCATAATATACTTATGTCTTATGTCAATATAATATGTAGGAATGTTGGATTGCTTACCACAACAGCGGCCGCAGCGATCAGGGATAGCACCAGGAGACATCCGGTGGCCTTGTCAGTGCTGCGCAGGTGTTTCCCGTCGGACGGCTCCTTGTAGATACCAAACTCGGATGCATCGATGGTGGATTTCCTGTCGGGCGGCCATTTGGCCTCCAGCTTGACCGCGTCCATGCGATCGGCAGGCCCGTATTTTATAAGGTACTTTTGATCGTCAATGTCATATGCGAGCTGTACAGCTCACACTGACAGATTACGGTGACTGAAAAACAGTGTCTTATCCGGCGAAACTCACCGAGTACCTAACACGCGCGTTCGCTAGCCGCTCTGTTAATTTTCCCCGCCGCACTGCAGAGCTCACCTGCACACACACTTGCCCATCGTACCACGTCGTCGTCTTCTTCATCGTTCTACCGCTGCCTTTCACCCCCACCGTGACACCGTAAAGTTAAAATACGTGCACTTAGCATACCTACCTCGACCACCAGTAGGTAGGTGTGTATAGGTAAAGTGGCGAGGTGAACTGTGAAGTGTTTAAAACTTTGAATATTTCAGGCAAAAGGTTTTCAAGTATATACCTGACTACTAATATAGTTATATAGCTATATAGATATATAGTTATATCAGGACTCAGGAGTCTTCAACCCGGACCTGCAATGTCTTTATTGAAGGCTCACGAGCTCATTTTAAGCAAAACATCTATTTTTTTATTATATTTTCAATAATTGTGTACATGTTTTTATTAAAATTGCGATTGCGAAATGTTTAAAAAATAACTATAGTGGCCTAAAAATTATAAAGATACTCATGCTTTATATGCATATATACATTATATTATCCATCAATCTCACCCATACTTATATGCTATATTATTTGATTAACAAATACAAACATATTATAGGTAGATACCGACTTTTTTATCCATTTTTTACCCACATATGCGTTGAATTTATATTTGTTTCGCCTTATTTTACAAGTCATTCTTATGTAATTATAGAAATTATAGTAATTAATTATTATTATATTGACAAAACGTAAATTATAAAGCTATTGACACATTGTATATAACAGTTTACCTATTGTTATTGTGCTTCACATAATCGGACCTATCTATCCATCCGATAAAAAAATCAGGCAGTCACTACAAAATACATGGTTACCATGCCACCGTATTTGGTAGTTGGTAGGTCACTTATCATATAATATTACTCGTTAATATTTCATTATTGTGTGATGGGTGACTTGAGTCCAGTCGGCAATCACCACATGGTAGGTGCATACTAACGGTAGTGAGGGTACCTCTGCCATTCCAAACCGAACTTCGGTCATAGGCACGCGATGCAAAAAAGCGATTTATATGGTGAAAAAATTAATTTGTTTGACTTAGGATTTCAAATAAGCTTTATATTTGATTATTTAGGTACCCTTTTTGTTCCATGTAGATTGTTGTAAACTGTGTGAGAATAAAAACTGCACTCAAATTATACATTTGTTCGTCATTACAATCGCTAGTCTATAGAATAATAGTTTCACCATGGTTTCGTCTTGTGAATGAATTTGCATAAATTTCGGGTTAGAGATGGTATCTGACTATCAATACTATGAAAACTAATGCCCCGTTTGGGGCTTATGAGTACAATCTGAACGTCGTGTTTGACACAATACGTACTGGCTTCACTGATGGTGGTTTTTAGGGGATGGCTTGGTGGTGGAAATATGATCGACGATAAAATAATACACAAGTGTCATGAGATTGTGCAATATTATAATATTACTTAGAGAATAGACTCATTGCTCGAGAAGACGGGAAATCGTACAAAGCGACGAAATGATAGTCACACTAGAAGTTTAGAACACGTCGTTGTCGTAGAATATGACGTACGCCTCGACCGTAACGAGCCACATGTCAGAATGTCAGATGATAATATAATCCATTGAATTGCATACAATGATAGCTGTATACAATGATATTTTTAAATATAATATTCGAAATTAAGTTGGCTTTTATATTATAATAACTGTCCAAAATTGTTTTAAATTTTTTCCGAGATTTCGTGGATATGTATTTCAAATGTCAACATGTTGTAAGTGGCTGCTCATAACTATTTAAAAGGGAAACCATTCAGGTGATATGTTATCTTCTCGCCACCACCTGAAACTTTTTTGGGACGGCTATATATCGTTGAAAATAGTTGGATGAAATGTAAAACTTTGGAAAACATATAATAGTTATAATATAACTTAAGAAACATATTTTATTGCAAATATTGTACTTCATTGGAACCGTAACCCGACGAAATATTTTAGATGAAAATAAGTTTCTGAGAAAAAATGACTCCGACAAAATATTAATCAGTATGTTATAGTTGCATTAATATATGTTTCCAAAACAATATTTTCTATAAAAATTACGTTTCTGATCGCATTCGTTTTCGATATAATATTATAATATCAATATTAAAGAAAATTATAGATTCAATAAAAATTCAGTTTCAACAATATGACGGGTTTTCGGTGGTGTATTTTTCAGATTTTATATAATCCAAACCAATAATTTTCCAACTTTATATGCGACGTGCAACCTTACCTAACCTTTCGTTGTTAATCATTAGTGTTTGAGCGGTTTGACACGGGTTGTGGGGTTATCTACGCACGCACTGCAGGTGCGTACATGTCAACGGCACTGTTAGGAAGAAAAATTAAGCAGACCTACTCAAACACAGTTTAGTAAAAACTCTCATACATCGTAGAGCGATCAGATTACAATAACATATTTTTTGGTTCGATAGAGTTAGGAAGTCTTTTTACGCGTCACATTGCACTTCAATTCTTGATTACGTTACCAAAAAAAAAAATTTTTAAAATAAATGAAAAGATGATTTATTTTTTACAAATAGAATTATTTTAAGACTATTACAAAACGACTGAAAACTTAAATCAGTACTTATACTTAAATAAGATTTTGAAAATCTTTATAATATGTTATAACTTATAATAATATGTTCGAAAATGATCGTGTTACATCTTATATTATATTCTAGATATAATGCTAGATTATATGTATTTATATATTTTAAGTAGATTAATGGAGTTTTAATAGCAACCGTCGTTAAAACAATGTAAAAGCAATAAGTGGCTAGATTACCATATAATTGGTATGGTTGTATCGTTTCTTTGTCAGAAAAAAGAGTACCGACGGGTTAGGTTAGTACTCGCCACTCGGGAATGTTAAAATGAATTTATTCAATGGCCCCAATAATATAATATAAAACATCACACCTAAGTAATTTCACTTGCAGTATTTATGAGAAAAATCATTAGCGAACGTTGCGTAATTAATGGAGGTAAATATATATGTAAGTTTGTTCAATCAAACACTCCTTAATAATAATTATTCGCGAACACAAATAATAATAAACAGTAATTTAGTTATGGTTGTTACATTAATTGGTTTCAACCCCGTAATGTGTGTTGTTATATAAGTATATGTATAACTATGTAACAATTTGTAATGTGAAGTTCAGAACATATATATATATATAATAATATATTTATAAGCATATAACAGTGTACGTATTTTTTCGTGTAAATACATAAAATACGAGTACCTACTTACACGATAATACGTTATAATAATATACGACTATACGCTTTCTGGTTACTTGAGTAGTAATAATTGAACTTATCTGTTAGTTACATGCTCATTGCTTATAGGTATACTTACATTTTTTTTGTAATACGAAAGTGTATAGGTAAAATATAAAATGAAATAATGTTCATTTCACAAACGGAAAAAACCTTTTCAATTATTATTTGCATTTAAAGCGAAAAATATAAATATAAATACAATATTATTTAAATTAATGGCTCTTCGGTGTTGTTTTGATTGCCTTCAAATTTTTATTAATGAAAAGTAAAAACGAAATAATTTTACATAATAACCACATCTATGCTTCACATCTACGAGCACGATCTATTAAATAATACATGAGATAATATTATGTTTGAAAGTTTATTATAACCACAGTCCTAGGTTAGAAAAAAATAATAATAAACGACATGTTGTTAGTATTGTATTTCTATGGTTTGACACATTCAGTGTACAGTGTACCATAGTGACAACTGACAACAATAAACGGAAGGGCCATTATATTGTAGGTGTAATTTGTTATTTTGGACATCCGACAGGTTAAGTTAGGTACCTATACAAAAATAAAATTGAAAATGAATAATTATTGGTACCTACCTTTTTAATATTATGATACGTTTATAACTTAATAATGTGATAACTCAAATATAAATGCTGAATTTATTAAATAAATTGTGTATCTTGTTTTTTTGTGCTCTGTAAATAAATTGTCATATAAGTGTTAATTGTCAACTATCACGGTTGAAATGTATTAAATTGTAAATGTTATCCTAGTACTACGTTTGGTTAATGTAGAAGTTAAAATAATATTTATTGTATTAATATTTTATAGTTTTGTGTAAACTGTGGATATTGTACGATAGTGTATAAGTATTAAAATATTATACAACATAATAAATTATATCAGGTGTTGAATAAGTATATGAGTTAGGTACATCTAGAGAAACCTGAATATATGTAATTATATTAGGTAAACTCCATGTTACGATGTTTCTATTATTTTTATTATTCCTTCAAACACACGTTTTCAACACGATTCGAGTGAAAACAGAGGTATAAGTGAAGATACATGTATATTAACACATCTTATGTTGTGAAAGATGTTCGATTTCGTACGACATTTTGTAATCGCTAAACTTTAATTTAAATATTAAAACTCGTATCGTAGGTAGGTATATTGTAAGTTGTTACTTTATCAATTTATCGATATTTTTAATGATTTTTGATTTTTGGTTATCATCGGAGCAATAATTGTCAGTACTTAATAATTTGAAGTTATGTATATATAATATACATAATGTACACCTTTGTATTATTTTATATTCTTATATAAGTTGTTACATGTACTTAGTACTATGAACTTATTACTTATTACGTCATATAACCTTATCAACAACTGTAGTAAGCAATGTATTGAAGTTTTAAGTACCTACCTACCCAGTATTCAGTATCGTAGGTAGTAGGTACTTCAATAACTATTTATTCATGTTCAGTCATATGAAATCTGAATAGTCTGTTATTAGAATTTTTTTTAACATTCTTCCGGTTAAAACTAGATGCATACCATAATGATGATATGCTTATATGATCGGTTACTATTTTCATACCTAGTTCATAATATATACATGGTGGGGCTGGATACTCGTCTTAGATATTACTCCATACTGGTCTAGAATAGATATAGTAACTAATAATAGTATAATAATTGTATAGGTACATTTGAATGCCAAAGGACAGTTGTATTGAAAAAAAACCAATTCTTCATTATCCAGTATGGTTTTTTTCTTTTTTTCTTGATGTTTTATTATTCTTATTTTGAGTATGAAATTCAGTGATAATCACAAAATATAAGTTACGTCCAAGTTTTAGCGAGGATCATAGTAGTGATATATAGGGTGTTCTAAAATGCTTAGACTAATAAATTACGATTGATGAACGATTATATATAATATAATTAATGAGGTGATATTTTATCTAATAAATGTGCAGTAGTGTCATCACTCATCAGTTATTGCAATATGTAGTTATACAAAATATGTGAAAATAGTAGGTAATTAAAGCGTTTCAAAAATATATTTTGAACACTTTGTACACTATTCCTATTGATTTCTTAAATGTAAAATGTATTATGTATTTAAAGCGCATTGCCCGTTAATTATTAAAAAATAAATACATTTTTTATTTTTATTTGACATAAACAATCTATACAATTTAGCACAGTAAGTTTATATGATAAGAGTAGAATATAGTACGAAAGGTGTGAATAAGCAGCCACCTATTAGTAGCTCTCGGCTAATGATTATTAAAAAAAAATATATTTATTTATAACTATAGAAGGAGTTTTGTATAGGCAATTTTTATTTTATTTAAATAATCATAATACAGTTATTATAGACTATAGTATTGTGTTGATGATCTGTTTCTTTTATTTACTTTACTTATCTTATTATTTTAAATTCTTAGCTAGGTAGTATATGACTAGCAGACTTAACTATCATTTATTTGTGTGAATATTTTTTACCATAAATATTTAGTGATTAATTAATATTTATAAACGGTTATGCGAAAAACATAATTATTACGTTTTTTTGATTTTAATAAATGATTAACCTAACCTTTTTTTTATTTATTTTACTTAATTATACCTGTAATTATACCTTGCATTTGCATACCAATTTGAAACTATAAAAGTATACTAATTGTTAGTTATTTTTATTTCGTCATACGATTCTTGTTTTATTATTACCTACCTATTAAGTATACTGTAGTGTTTTAATGTAATGATTACTGGCTACTGACAAATTTTACTATTGCAAAGTTGTATAATATTTTACTCGATTTTCACAATAAATTCAAACAAGTTTCTTTTATGATGTATTTTACATAACACTATGATATTTTACTTGTCGTTTTTTTAAATTACTTATAAGCGGTTTTCACGTGTCCTCATATTTGAATCATGTTACCAATGATATATTTAGAAATAATACTAAGTTACAAATACTAAATTTGATGAAACGAATTTTATTTATTGTGTAAATGACAAATTTTTTGGTATCCTACGAACAACAAAAAAGGAACATTGTGTTCCCTGACACACACATTGACACATACATATTAAATATATATTATTTTATAGTAGGTAAATAATGCAATTTATTTTATCAAAAAGGCTTGAACGGGTAGGTTATTAATCAGGCATAGGCACTTACAGGCTACAAGCCTAAAATAGAATATTTTTAACAATTATATCAATTATACAATACTTATGTAAAAGAACTATAAAAAATGAATTTATATGTAATACACATTTTTATCTATTTTTTAATATCTGTTAAGAAATATATTCATTTTATTGATACAGCTCACCTTGTTTAAAATATTTTAAACATATTTTAATTTAACATTAATTAAAAGAACTCTCTAACATCGTAGAATTTCAAAATCGAAAAATGTATCAATCGTTCGAATCGCAAATCGCGTTCGGTAGGGCATTACCTTAACATCATCTCCCCATCAAACATGACTGGCCAGGAGTTGTATGACATAAAGTTTTGTATTTAGAATATTCTTGAACTATATCTTGTCTAGTTAAATGTACTGGCATAATATAATATTAAAAATTGATTATCGCATGCGGATTCTTATCTGTTAGAAAATAACCCAGGTATACTCAAGCCGTAGTATTCAATTAATGTAATAGCCAATAGGTAATTGTTAAAATAGAATTATTGGTATTTTTAGGTATAATAATATGTTTAGAAACAGTAATTAATGAGTAGGTTCAGTTAAAAGTAGCTTTCAAATAAAATATATAATAAACTCTGGACGAAAATGTTTGTCAAATCTGATACTAAATAATACTGAGAGAGTAATTCATCGAGTATCAATTTAGTTAGAATATACTTTATCATAATTCATACTTTTGAAATACTGATACATGACACTTCATGAAACTGTACAACTTATTATATAATAATTATTTTTGACCAATAATAATTATGGCTTTTCACGCGTATTTCATTTTGTTGTGTTATAATTATGTTTTCATAGCTGTTATACATTTATAATAATAATAAATTATTGATAATAATTGAAAACAGGAGTACTAAAGTAAAGCCTGATTTGTGATTTTTTTTTAAATTTATTCACATATTATATTAATTCAAACATTGTTGTTCCATGTTACTTCATAACTATGCAGTTAATTTTTGTGTTATAAAAAGTGTGATAGTATTTTTACACTTCTGAATTTTAGTTTCTTGATAAATATGCCAAAGTTCAATAAAAATATTTAAGGAATATAGCCAGTATAGGTTATTTCTAACTTTTTTCCAATAGTAGTGTTGGTTGGATACCTGATATACGCGTTAAATAATAAATTAAATTGATAATTAGATACAATAATGACAATAAGTACCTACTGAGTTAAGAGACCATCCAGTGGAGAAACTTTGTCATATATTTCTGATTAAATAAGTAAATACGTTTTTATTTTGTAATACATTTTAGTTAAAACAGTGTAATGTGTACTACTGTACTTACACGTGTTTTTAATTACCTTTAAAGCCAAATATCGTTAATATCATTCAAAATAAATTCTGAATGACATACCATATACCATAATAATTGTTATAATTATATGGATGGTTAAATTTAAATAACAAATTTTTTTTAAAAAATATAATTAAAAATTATGTAACAAGGACATTTATTTTTATTAAAGTCTCAGTCCTTGGCTGCATAATAATTAAAAATTATGTATTTAAAGTAGAATAAACAAATTGGTTTTAAGTAACACAGTAAAATAACACAATATCCTATATAATAATAATTATGACATATTTATTAGGTTTCTAAGTTACTTTACATATTATCAATGTTAAATCAAACTTAGTTAATAAAGCTCAGTTAACTATATTATAATCATTGAAAAACGATCAAATTTCTTGATTTGACTCAATTAATATATTAGTTATAGATTTATATAGATAATGTTTTAAATGTATGTTTAACTAATCAATTTTAATGATTGTGCAAGGGTGCTTTTTGTTTTAAGATGATGGTGCTGTATTTTTTTTGTCTTTTGAATTTGAAAAGTGATGATATTTTCAAAACAAATTTCAAAACCAGTAATAAATTCCATGAAAAATGTGAGCAATCATTTGTTTTCAATACAATAATTATTAGATAAACCTAGCCCCACTTAAAGTATTGGTTTTTGAGTCCATTGATTTATCATATTATCGTCAAAACATAGGTACTTAACTTATCCCGTATATAGCACATTTTTTTCTCTTTTTTATCAGGTACCTAAATTAATTCACTAACATTTTTAAAACTATAATAATTTTATGATAGTTTATTAGTTATAACTCATAATTGTCAAAAATCCACTTGACGTGTTGAATTGCACCCTTTGTCCATTAATATCCATTTATTTTTGTGTGAGAATGGACGTTCTTGTACCAACAATTGAGAAGAAAGATGCATCTTAAAATGACGAAATAGCGGAAATTTATTTTATAATAATTTTAAATCAAAATATATGAATTTCTTAGATTAATAAGGTAAAATAAATTTAGTTATAATTGATTATTTATATGTATATAATTGTATGTATATAATTTTTTTGTCAAAATTATTTTAACTTTGAATAAACTATGATTAAAACAGTTGTTGTTTAATTTAAGGCAAGGCGAATATTAAGTTTAGATTGGCACATAGAGAATAGAAATATTCATTATTTAAATTTATTATCTGAATAATAAGAGAATAGTATTATAATATTATTTCATATTATCCATGTTATTTTTTTTCTATAATTGTGCACACTATAAACTTTACATTTTCTTTTTTTGTAATATAAATGGATGGATTCACTGGACAAAATATTCATAATAAATTAACAGTCTCGACGGACCTTGGAACATCCTAAAAGGACCTTATGTATTTTTGGACGGTGGGAACCGTAAATATCAATAATGCATTTATGTTACCACTCACTAACTGGAAAATTGCATAACACATAGTTGACAATATTCCACACCGATGAAAAATAACAATTAAAATATGAATAGGTAAATGTCACAAACAATTTATTTATCGTTCAAAAATTATAGTATTTGCTATTTGGAACATGGTTGTAGTATTTTAGACAAAATGTCCTCTACGCATCTACGCGTAGGTGTATTATCAACTTAAATGAGGACACATATTTTATTTTAATATAATCGGTTATAAGATTTGGTATGTGTAAAATGTATACAGGTAACATTTAACATTGGAGCACTATGCACCACACCACTACATACTTTTATTTGTGCGTATTTATTAGTTATATTACATACCGCTGAAATGCAGATTATAATTATTAAATGTTATTATCAGTTATCCCATATTTTTTTGTATTGTTATGCTCATTGTGTAGATTTTTATAATTATCTTAATAAAACAAAATATATTATATTAGTTAACCTAAATGATTAGTCTTAAATATTAATGCCTATAACATAAGCTTATGTACACATGCAATACCTATTATGTAGATAAGTTCGAATTTAACTGACTAGAATAATATTATTTATACAATCATTACATTTTTAAATTAGTTTATATTTCAACGAATAATAATACATATTATATTTGAAAGCCGTTTTGGTTTCTCAATAATGTTTTGTATTTATTTTTCATCGGGAAATATTTTGTAACAAAAATAATACAATAAATACAAATATTGAGAAACTATGTTTGTTGCATATTGCATATTTTCATATTACATTATTAAAAACATTTATATTTAATATAATATATTATATAATTATACGACTGTTGTACAGTTTTATAATTTAATTATATTTTAATGTTTGGCGTAATTATTTATTTTTAACCGAACAAATTAATAAAAATATTTAACTGATGACACTTGAAATTATTGTAATTTGTAATTATTTAACTTAATTTAATTTGTATTAAACAAAATACATAAATACAACAAAATGTATGTTCATAACATCAGCAAACCCTGAACACTTGGTACTTAACAAGTTTATTTTATATTTAAGTATTTAAACTGTAGGTTATGTAATTACATGATCTTTAAATATTATATTAAAAATAATAAAAATTATGATATTGTATTTCATCTTAACTTAAAATTAATTTTTTTGAAAAAAAAATTATGGAAAATTTAAATGTATTTATATTTATACTTATTTAAGTGGTTAATTGTAGTGTAAAGTTCTTGACATCAAATAAATATAGTACATCTATATAAAATTAAAAGATTGTTATCGGACCGGATTATCGTATAGATCGGTGAAGTTTCGATTGAAAGTTTATTATAATGTGATAATAAAACTGTGAATCTGATTACAAATCCACGTTTTTCCTGTTTTATTAAATACAAATTTATTTCGATAAATCATAAAAAAGTAGAAAGAGAAAGATTTCTGAAACACGTGTGTCTAAACGAAGAAATCTGATCACTTAACGATATTACTGTATAGGTAATAGTCAATAATAATAATAATAATTAATGGCATGCCGAGTATACCTACGTTCTACTGCAGTAACCGTTTTTTACCGGCTACTCGCATGTCCGGTATCCGGTACACGGTATAAGAGCAAAACAATATAGTATAGGCAAATAATTTCACATGGGATAGGCATCTGTGCCGAATTTGGCAGCCAAACGACTTAACGCCGCCTCGTTACGAAGATTGAAGTAGTCGATAACGATATTATTATGAATAAATACCAAAACGCACACGTACGTATTGATCACTGTCAAAGTCGTCGTGTAATCGCTGTGATAACTCGTTTCGTCGTGTTTTTTTCTAAACATTTTCAGCCCATCGGCCGCGCGTCACCGTCCTGGCGAAAAGAGCGTGTGTCAACGGATTTCAAAACTTCGTCGGGACGACACTACTACTATTATTATTATTATTATTATTATTACACACGTTTAAAAGACAGCGCATAATAATATAATATCGTACCCACACACACACACACACACACACAAATATAATATGTGTATTTCGTATTTTTATAAATATGCGACAAAAATATAACCACCCAACAGGCGGCGACGACACCTTACAGACGGCAGCAGGTTTTGCGCACAACAAATAACGTGCGACCTTGTTTTCGTTTTTTTTTTCTGTATTATACAATATCATAACATATAATATATTATATATGGCACACAGCCTCCGATGCCGACAGCGCGAGGGCGCCGCCACGCCGGAATTCCGTGGCGTCTTCGTTTCCCACAAACACGTTTGTGTTATAATAATACGTACAAATAACTAATGATAAGAATATATGATTATGGAAAACATTAAGTCCGATATTGCTGTTGGGTCGTCGGGTTCGTTAACATACTATTCTACGTACGCCGAACGAAGTGGTGTTTTTTATACGTGCATATTGTAAATAATATAGTTGAGAATGAATGAGCCGTTTGCAAATGTAGTCAATTTGTATAGCTAGTCCATTTGCATTTTTTTTTTTTTTTAGATGATTCGGTTGTCCAAATCAAATTAGGCACTTTTTGCAATCAACAGATGGTAGTGGGCTCTTTGGATAACTTTGATATTACAAAGCAGTATATTGTATGTAAATATTAGTATATATATTTTTATTTATATATTACAAAATGTACTTAATGCGTAATGGGATGAGTAATGGCTAATGCCTATATTATGTACCCATATTATATTAAACTATATAATGCATTACATATAAATGCATAGTTAATTAAATTATTGTAACAGGAAAATAAAGAACACACATATTTGTAATTATTTATTATTTTAAATGTTATTTTAATTACAATGCATAATGAATAATTATAATTATTACATATAACAACTAAGTAGTATATAATAAAAATAAAACATTTTCATGAGTTTATGGACAATATTAAAATAATATTATACAAATTAATATTTAAGATGGATTAAATATTTTGTCTAAGAATGTTGCAATACTGCATGTGAATCTGTGACACGTTTACAACCTCACACGCACCTGTGTACGTTTTTTACGCTCATTCTGTGCGGCGCAGGAGTGACGTGTGTCTGTGATGTTTGTCAGCGGGAAACATGTCTGCTTTAAACTGTAATATTATTATAATAATTGTATAATATCCACCGACGAACATTCGTGTACCTAGCTTTACTTCGTACGAACTTTTATACGTACACTACAGTTTGTATTATAGCCATCCGGTTAGATGAGACGACGACAACGATAGTAATATATTTTGTTGATATTTGCCCGGTTATTAACGCACGGAAATTATAGCCAATAATATGTAACTGGAAAAACAATAGTTATTGCCGGCACTCGAAATATTTTTATTTAACGTTAAACACTCAAATATTTTGTGTAACTGTGTTAGTTTAATAAATAATAGTTAATAATGAAAATTACGTTAAGTATGCATAAAGATTATGTCTAGAAGTGTAATGTCAATATTGAACATATGACCTAGTTAAAAATATATAACACTATAGCAGTATCTAAATATAATCAATAAATAAATATATAACGTTGGTGCAAATCTCGATATTCTGCGTAACTTTCGTACACATGTATTCCACGAAAAAATGAACTCATAGTAGAAAATCTGGTAGGTAATGAACCTAATGACTTTTTTTTTTACTTGGTATTTACAGTATTCACTGCGTTTGAAAAGGTTAGTAAAAGAACGGTATTGATAAAATTGGTTTAAAATATAGTTTCTCTATAAAAGGGATAATCTGCATACGACATTCAAGACCAAATATAGATAGAAATAATTATACATATCATATTGTATATGTCAGGCAGAGTTATCTACATTCATATGTTATATATATTATTTTGTAAGTATTTTTTATTTATAACGTGTTATTTAAAAAATTATTAGTTTATGACATTTTATACCTATTGAATTATCATCTTATGTTATCGGTGTTTTAATAAATTGAAATTTACTTTATTATTTTAATTCTTGTGTGAAGCCTATAACAAAAATGAACGAATACAATTTCAAAAATGTAAAATTTTTTACCGATGTGGGTGGCAACAGCTGTTGCTGGCCATGAGATTTATGTTTGTGTGATTTTTTCAGGGGAAATATTTTTGAGCGAGTTTCAAAACTAAACTGGTGTTTACTGTAATGGTAAACTATATTATATTCGCGAAAAAAAATACAAAAAAATTCAATTTTTAATAGGATTTTTTAATGATATATATTATGTTTTGGATTCCTCCACTTTGATTTGATTTAGTAGGTGATGGAGGAGTGACCTGAGTACTTCAAAACTAGGCATGGAAATTCATATGTGAGGCATAGAAGATATTAACGAATACAATTTCAAAATATTAATTTTATTTCTTACCGATGGAGCTGATAAACTCCTGTTGCTTTCCAATTTTTCGTATTACATTAAGTTTGGTTTCTTATATTCTCATACGCTTAACGTCTTGGTAGTTCTTAAAGACTTACGTTAATATCTATTATTTGGTTGCTATTCATCATTTTTATTTTTACAGATAATCTACTTTTTAATTTCATAAATATTCTTACCCTTTTTATGTTATACACTAACTATTTACTTTTTAAAGCAATCTGATGAATAGACATATTTTGTTTACAATCATTACTAAGTTATTGAACAGATAGGTTTCAACCTAACTTTATATATTTTAAAATTATATAATATAATGTATGATCAGTTCTTGAATTGGAATAAAATTAGAAGGGGGATGATAAAACGTAAACTATTGTTGAGATTCAAATGTTTTATTGATTATGATATAATTAGAAAGGGTGGGTACGCTCTATTATACACGTTTTACAAATTACAAAATAATTCTGGTTTTTATCATATTTTAAAATAGCATTTTTTCACCCATCGTTCACTAGTGTTGTATTTGTGTATACAAATGGCACTGCTATTAAAATGTATTCAAGAATTTTATAATTTTCTACACTATCTACATAAACTGTTCTATGAACCTACCTATTAGATTTGTGAACGGAATATGTGATGTTTAAGTTTGTATCGATTATATTGGTATTTTACGTTACGTTATAACTTTATAAAAGTATAAACGTTTTTAAAATATTTGTTATACCTAGGTACATAGTTTCAAGACGTTATAAAACGATAATATTTTTTTAAATAATAATTTTTAAATATTTTTTATTCTTATATTTTTTTAAGTATTTACATTTTTGAATGACAACATACAGTTTTAATCAGCTTTATTTTTCAAAGCAGAATAATTTTCTGTATATTTTAGTATATAAAAATCAAAATTTAGGATGAGTAATTTATGAGTTATAACTTATAAGTTATAAGTATTTAAATTTTAAAGTTTGGATAATCATAGTGGAGTACCTGATTACCCCGCAAAATACACTATACAGACTTTGCTCATAAAAATTTAAATACTTATAGGTAAATCCTAAACTACTCATACAAAATTCAACTTTTATGTATCAAAATACTCAGAAAATATACTTTTTGTTTTTTAACGTCTAGAAACCATGTAATTTTTTTGAACAATGTTGAATTAAAATTTACTAAGAATAAATATTGAATAGTTCAGTATAATTATTATAATTATTTATGATGTATTAATAATGAACAATGATATGATCTGTTATTATAACTGGATCAAATTTAAATCAGTAAATTTAATGTTAACATATAAAATAAAATAGACAATAAGTATTTAATTAATACCACATAGAAATATTTTATAATATGTATATAGTAATGGTTTTTTATTCCTATGTTATTATAGATTGTGTATTTAATTTTGAGACTATTGAACTATTATATGAAAAAGAAATGGGAATTTCAATCGGGGTATGATAGTAATTAAAATGTTAATATTTTAGTTTATGAGAAGTGTGATTAATGTATTGATTTTACAATACAGTATGTTGAAAAAAAAAGTTAAAAATGTGGGATTTTCTTAATTTTTTGTTTCTATTTATTTTATGATTGTAATATTCTGTTCATCGGACAGAAAATGATTTTTACATTATGAATTATAGTTATTTAAACTAATTTAAAAAAATATTAATTACACCATTTTATGGCTCGTTGGTATCAACTTAAAAGTTAAGTTAATACAGTTAACCTAACTCAGGAAAATACTATAGCCTATAGATACTTAATAGATAAATAAATTACCTATAGTAATATAATTACCTATTACGATTTACGATATCCTTAGCAATATAGGCTGACATTTAAAATCGTTGGTTGATTTATCATTGTATTCAAATATCCGTTATTGTGACTTGTACTCTCGAAAGCTACTTAACTGAATATCGTCTTCCCCGAGATTTTTTAGAATATTCTAGATATTTTAGACGTGGGCTTTATTTTTTTAGTTTACTGTCACATAATTGATCGTTATATAACTTATAATTATATTTTTTATGAAAATTCCTATCTTATGATGTATATGTAGGCATTAAAAAAATATTTTTAGCAAAGATATTGGATTAATATTATTATATTAAGTTTTGTATTTTAATTATCTACGATTTTTAAATTACGAACAAGATGTACAAAATCTGATTTATTAGGGCAAATTACTAGCAAATAATTATTGCATGTATGGTGTATTATATAGTGTTTATATAGTTAGAATAAATGCGTACCTAATACGATTCATTTTAACACATTATGACCAGGCCCCAGGGTAATACTAGAATCAAAATATTTAGAAAAAATTATCTATAGTTATATTGTTGTAAATTATACAATCACGTTTAACTGCGTTAAAAGGCTATAGCCTGTACTAAAATATTTACAAGGTCGGTTTATTGAAATCGCAGAACATGACTTTTTTAGCAGTTGACATTTTCTATTACTGGTTCTCATCATGAAGAATTCATAAATATTTTAATATCAAAAAATGTTTAGAAGATAATACCATAATATAATATAATAACAACAAGTTGTTCAAAATTCTGATTGTATTTAACCTATTTACCCGTATTATAGTACTTTTTAACTTTAAATTAAATTAAAAATAATAATTTTAAATATTAATAAAACATGTTATGTACAAATGTTTAATGTAGGTATTATATTAATTCTGTACATTTATATTAATATAACTAAATAAAAACAACGCATTAGTATATATTATATATAGAGTGCAGGCTAATAACCTTGCCAATTGCGCCTTTTTTTTCTTTAAAATAAAATAATAAACGTATTGAATAATAATAATAGTTTTCAGTATCGAAATACTTAAAAAATAAATTGAATTGTATTGCAATAATTCTACAGCTATAGAAGATAACACGAGTTGCTGTCGGATAGCATCGTTATTAATCTGTTTTCGATGTATAAAATATATGGATATAATTGCAAGAGTATTTAAATATGTATTTGAATTTAAATACGATGGTCATTTTAGTATTGATCACTTATGTTCACCTTGTTGTATTTATTCATATACCTAGTGTTAAATAATAACATTTATTGACACCACATGTTTATATCCTTTAAAAAATTAAATATAATTTATCATTCTACAGTAGTTTTAAAACATTGTTTATTATAATATTAAATGGATATAATTAATGAGATAAGTACATTAAAATTGTGTAGAGCGTATTAAAAATATAAGTATATTATAATGTATCTTATAATTTTAATAAACAAGGGAGAATTAATGGTTTTTTAATGAGCTGAAAGCAGTAACCTACATTAAATAAATAAACATTGATTTATTTAACATGACATTAAATTATTAAATTATTTTCACGAATGAGTCAAAACACTATTTGCATTTAAATAATATGACATTGTTTAAATACTATAATGTAGGTATATAATGTTATAGAATTTACACTTATTTAAATTTAAAACTAAATCTGAACGAATGACAGCATAAACATATAACATACAAAGAAACTTCGTGGTTCTAAACCATAATAGAAGATAGTCGATATTGTGATGTTAGTATGAAATTGAATTTATTAAAATACTTCTCAAATGGTAATTCTCAAAGAGAAATTTCCTCCGAAGGTAAAAAATTGTTCTAAAATATTAAAATATTAATCATAATTTACCTATCACACAGTGTCAGATTTATTTAAAATGTTTAGTTTCAAAAATGTACAGGCTTACATTTCATTTTTAAATTAGATATCACGTTTGAGAAAATTTGGCCATTTGAACGTTTATAAGAACATTATATGTTAAGATTTCATCTTCCATTAGACTGTTAACTCAAGTTTAATACATAAATATATTTTGTTAAATAGAGGAAAGAAACTTTTAAACACACTAAAAAAAATTATCATTAGTATAAAACTCATTATTCGTGTGGAATTATGATGAAATGTTTTTGATAATTTATATAGTCTAGGAGTAGGTATGTGAAATATTGATATTTATTGGTTTAAAGCTTTAAACAATCTAATAATTAGAATTGATTTAAAATTTTCGATATTTTAATAAATTCAGTTTATAAACTAGTTTTTAATATCTGTGCTATAAAATAAAACTTACTCAGATAAACCCATTAAATACTTGTTGCGAGTTTTAATAACCTGTCTGTGGCTATTAAGAATATTTTTTACATTATGATGTGTTACTTTTACGGTAAAACTTGTAATAAATAGGTCTTCTTTGCATGCTTCACAATCGTTTTTCATTCCACGTCGACATATGCGTATAATAAACGTGAGCATCTTCATTTCCAAGAATGATTATGTAATAACAAAATAATATTCATAATCAATTTGAAATTTACTTACCTATTATTTACTCTCTGGAAATATGATCGTTGCTTCCTGAGTTAATATAATATTTCATTTATTGTTAATGCAATTGAAAAATGTTGCTTTAATTTTTACTATGTGTATTGTTTGTCCTAGAATTATATAGGATATTCTACTTGCAACTTGCGTGTGATGGAAATAAAATAACTGAACATTAAAATACTATACATTTATCCTATATTCTTAAAAATATCAAACACGGGAATTTATTATGTATGAAGTTCATTACTATTTTAAGTTGTATTCGCAATTTGAACATAAAATCTATGTGACAATATAAAGTAAAATATGCCATGTTTGTTCACACCAGGTAAATGGTAAAAGTTATATCTATTTTGGAATACATTGTAAGATAATGGGATTTTAGTTCCATTATAAGTACCTACTTACAATATTATTATGTTGATAAATCAATGTGGTAAAAAACTACGATAAATATTAAATGTTAAAACATTATATATTTATAACATATAATTTAAGCTATATAACACTTATTTATTGCATACATACGAATGTATATTTATATACACATGTTTTTTTTATATTTATGTATACAACTTGTAGTGTATAATGACGTTTATGTTTTTATCATGTAATTTTTGAACTCAGTAATTTTTTTGTACGGGTTGGTTCAGTGCTTTATGCATATGTAGACTGGTAAATTGTCCATAAATCGTCGACAAGGCGAAGCAAGTATCTTGATATTTACATTATACGAAATACGAATCCATGGACTCTGCAGGTCCTGCAACGATACCAGGGAAAATAGCCGACGGACAGAGGCGTGTTTTGATATTACTTGTGGTAATAATATTTCAATAATAATAACGGTCAATTTTAATATTTCGTATTCTCTGAGAATTACAGTTGCCTATAGAATAAAATAATAAATTGCACCATACCGTTTTATATGAGAACTACACAGTTGTCTCGAATAAATTTCATCGATATCTAGTATTAAAATCCAAATTCGTTTTCATTAAATTAAAAAGCATTTACTCTGTCACGATCGTGCAATCATACACAGTATTATTAACTATGCTGTGCTCACTGCTCGTGTAATAATAATAATTATAGTGATAATAATATGCATACTTCCAAATACAGTAGCAAGTTTTATTGGTGGTTTTGGTGATGGGCGAGACGAATTATAATTACTGCACGCACAATTCAGCCGTCGATTTTCACTTTGTCAACTTGTTTGTAATTACAACAATTGTAAACAAAAATCAAAACATGACATGGGTCAAGGGAAGTACGGAACTGGGAACCCTCCTTGACCCCGGGTTACGCCATTCGTGCTAATGCATCTAACGTCGAACTTGATGACGTATTGATTCTTTAAGACGTACCTATGCATCAAATTGAAGACGTTCCATTACATAAATGGTAAATAATTATAAAACCATACGTACCTATACGATTATACTTTCAAGTTTATTTTCAGCAATAACAAGTAGAGAAAAGCACACTCTACTGCGTTCATGCTTTCTACTTCCTTGTTTATATACCGACCTACGTAACTCTATAGGTACCTACTTATTTATGAACTGAATGTAATATACAACCGATATGATTATTTATATTAAATTCACTAATCAAATTCAGCATAATAGTGTGATCAGACATTAAATAAACAATAGAATAACGGTTAACACAACCTAAGTTGAATACCTGTTAAATATACAGCTCCGTGAGAATGTTTAATACTCGTAAGATATAACAGTGGAAGATTTAATTAATTAAATTACAACAAAACCTTTATAGGTATACATTATACATATTATATTAATGAAGGAAAGTTGTGACATACTTTATAGTACATATAAACCCATAAATCAGTCCATTATAAAAATAATATATATCTACTAATATTGTAAAGCCATAGAGAATATTATGGTTTATTTGAAAAACACACGAACTAATCTACAATATATTTTGGTAAAAAATTAGAAACTGCATGATGATATGTGTCTTTTGTGATATAATTTTGCCATACATTTATTGTGAAACTGCCGCAAAGTGTTTACTAGTTTTCGGCTATATTAGTGTACAAATTTACCATAAAATACTGTCAATATATTTAATAATGTTACTCATTAATTATAATATTTTGTGCTCTTTCATTTTTATTATATTTATTATATAAATAAATGAATTATTGGATTTTTTTTACTCACATTATCATATTTTTTAACATCCTATAATATCCATACACATTTTTTTATGGAATGAGGAAAATAATTAATAGCGTTATGTTATACATACTACCATTGATTATAGTTGATACTATATGATAATAAAGTACCTACCTATTTTTGATGTGTATGAAGATATATATTTGATAATAAGAACAAAAATAGGTACAATATTAAATATTTTATAGGTAATATAAACATAATAAAGTTACCATATTTTTAATGGACTCCAAGATGCTAATATTAGGTTTTATAATATGCGAACTCATAATTAACATTTTCTAATGCAATACCGACAAAATTAATTTTAATTTTAATATGAGTGTCTTTTTATTTATAAAAATAATTAATTACCTAGGGGTAGGTAGCCCAAAGCATCACGGCTGTATCTTTTTGGTCGAAATAGTTATAATTATACCTTTCATAGGAGTTCACACAAATATTTGCATATTTATATAAAAATGATTAAAATTAAATTTTGTTCATTCAGTTTAATGTTATTAATCTGATTGCTGATAAAGGCATCTATATATAAGTATAAACATAATTTTTAATGTGTTAAAATAGTAATATTATTATTTCTAAACATCAAGAAATAACAAACACACTACCAGACTACCTACTCAAAGGTTAGCTGATTGATGAGTAGGCCAAAAGTGAAAATAACTGTCATATGGACATAATTGTGCAACAGCCATTGGGTCTTCAGGAGACAGTGCGTGCAAACAGTGTAAGTATGTGTCACGGTTTCGATAAAACATTCGAGAATAAATATTTTAATTTATCGAGAAAACCATGAACTTTAAACACACGCACCAGCCTATGCTGTCATTTAGTAGCTTAACTATTCACGAGCAATTTATAACCGGAAAATCATTTTTATAGCGTGTCAGAATAAAACAAACACGGGGATTATTATCCCGCAAGTATAATATAATCGGGTGCAATAAATTATTCATTTTGGCAGTTAAAAAATACTCAACTTGCCGCTTAAAGCAAACAATTTACATTAATTGAGTGATCATATTTTCCTTTTCATACAATAAAGCGTTAAAGTACCTATACGTTTTATTGCTGAATATTTAACGGTTTTTATACAAATATAGAATACAACTTTATCGCTGCTATTAAATTGATATGACACATTTCAACATTTGCCCCTTTAGCTTCTGAGAAAAGTAATTATAATGCTATCGAATTTTTACTATTTATTTTCCAAGGAAGATAAACGAGATAATCGCGTCTAAAGAGTATAGATACATAAAATAACATATTATTATCTTATAACTAAGATTATTATTTTTTTATTGAAGATAGATAACGTAAATTATTTATACTGTTGATACTTGATAAACATTATCACATAATTGGAAATGGAACAAGAGTGATACTTCATAGAGTTAATATTAATCTAAAATGTACAAGATTTTTTATCTACCTATAGATAATTAAAGTTATGTTTAGTGCAGAAAAAACATTGCCATGAATTTATTATAATACATTAGGGAGATTCGGAGATACACAAACAAAGTGAACAATTTTATTTTAGTGGACTTGTTTAATTAATAAATTATAAAATAATTGATAAACAATATAAATTAAATAATAATTGTATAACAATATTTAATTTTAATCTTAAGAGATTAATATATTAATATATACATTATACTTTTACTTTAGTCCTACCTATTTACACTTTAAATGTGTGGTTCTGCATTTTAATTATTCAAATTACACTTGAAAATTACATGAAAAAATAACAAAGTTTACAATGATAGATATGTTATTATAAGTTGGAATAGTTTCATAAACAGAACTTTTTATTCCTATATATATAAGCATAATATGTGTATGCTTTATATTATAGTGACTCGTGCTCTATGTACATTGTACATACGTATAACATATATGTATTCAGTATTGAGAATAATATAGATACATTTATTCTCAAATGTGCATTTACGGTTATTGTTTATTATATTATCTACCATAAAAATGTTTGGTAATAACCATATTAGTTTTATCAAACATATTTACATCTGTAACAAATAAAGGGTATCTATTATAGTTATATAAACTTATAAAATGTGTGATTATTTTTCATTTTTTTTTTAAGTGATAAATACTAGTATATGGGTCGTTTTTATAGGTATAACCAATTTTAAAAATTTATTTATTTTAATATATTACTACTTGTATTTACTCAGTTGTATAGATACTACAAAAACTAATATACAATATAATATAGCATACATAATCAACAAACATATTCAACATATTTCATTATGAGTAATAAACCATTAAACCGTCAAATAAATATCTTTGATTACTCTTTAGTTTTTGTACAAGTAAGCATACAAGGTAATTATTTTAAAGGTAAATACTCAATTTATCAATAAGCATTAAAGTTATTTGAAATATATTTTTCAGATGATTCTAGGTAATTTTAAAACAATATTTTTTATCATCATTATTTTCTAAGTTTTTATTTTTAAATGCCAGCATACGTATTTAATTTCATATTCCGAAACATAAACTGTTTTTTTGAGAATTTAAATAAGAAGAGTAGATTGGGGTGGTACTGTGTACCACGTAAACAATTGATCCACTTTTTCATTCTTTTAATCATTTAGTAGGTACTTATGACGAAATAACTAGGTATGTATATTAAGTCATTTTAAAAATGGTTTTTACATATTGAAATTCTTAGAAAAATATTCTGCTGAGGAACATGAAATTATTAACGCATGCTTTAATACTTTAATCATAAAAGTAAAATTTAAAAAAATATTTTTTTTAAATGACTTCAAACAAAGCAAAAAAAATACAAAATACAAAAACGTTGATACTTTTTGAGAAAATTAGTGTTTAACTTTAAGATAATCACCTTGTATGATAGTATTATTAATATCATTGTATGTAATTGTTAATAAATATTTCAATTTATTGGGTAAAAAAAAAAAAAAAAAAACATTTAATAGTGTAAATCACATTAGTAAATATTTAGCACGTGCCTCTTATCACATACCTACCTAGGTTTTCTAAAATTACAAGCATTTTATAAATATCATATTGTACCTATATAATAACTATACCATGCTACTTATATATGTACTGACTGTATTATATAAAACATATAATATTATGTAAATAAATTATAAACAGGTTATTATAATCATATTTCTCTTATAAAATAACAAATAACATTTTTTAAACTTTATTTAAACATTCTTACAAAGTAAATAGGTGGTTGTAGGTTCTATTATCCGTTTTTCTTTGGACAAAATATAGCATATAATATGATATTTATATCACAATTTATAATACATTTAAGACTAAATAAAAAAATATTTACTTTATTTTGATGATCATTAAGTACTAACGTATCCGACGTCCGTGTGCATATTCCTAATTAAATATTAGATTTTTTTTTTAATTTTTCAGGCTATTTTTTGAAATTCTTGCTATCTCGAACATTTTCTCACTTATTTCTCAACTAGGCCGGTCACGCAGTATAAGGCGTTATAATCACGTACGTCGTGATGAAAAATTACAGTAGCTATAACCATATTCAACCAAAATTCAACAGCCACTTTTATATTATACACATATTCACACAGTAAAAACTGGGTATTTAAAAATCACATAATACTGCATGGAAATGATTATAATAATTGATAGGTTGAATACAAAAATTAAAATTTATTTATAATAGAAATATAATAATATAAACTGTATATTCCCGATACTCCATTCATATGTCGTGTTTTGTGCGCCACTATTTTACAGTGTTTGATCTCGTTTTCCTTCACAAAATATATGACCACAGTTAACAACCCTCTAAGTAATTACTAAAAAGTACAATATTTGGTAAAATATACAGTTGAAACTCGCTATATTAACTGTTATTTATTTTACTAATTTTACCAAGTGTCTATTTTTTACCATGTCATTTGACAATGAAATGTTCATAAATCTGTCGTATGAAGAAGAAAGCTTATGGAACAAAACTATGAATTACTATAATGTACAAATTAAAGTATCTATAAATATTTACAAATTATATACACAATATGATTATTTACTATTTAAGTTAATATCATGCATTGCAGGTTGTAAAAGATTATCTAGGTGCTATAGCAGGTAGTGAATTAACTGAACTAATTGTCAGTAAGTTGACGTCTTATCAAACAATTTGTATTTTCATTCGCCTTATATAAATGTAATACATTCATTTAAAACTTATAAAAATAGTCTAATTTATTAATAATTGTTATCATTAGTTTATAATGCTTATATATAAAATAAAACTATGTATTATGTGTTTTGTAATTTGGATAGCGCACCGTAGAGTAGGCTAGAATAATATTATAATATAGTACCTACCTAACTAAATTGTATTGAATAGATTCAACTGTTGTATTTTTTGATTTTAATAGTAATTTAATAGGTGTGTAATAAATTAAAAACCTAATATATTTAATGTTTATACCGTAAGCGTGTCGTCGTTTAAATAATAAATACATTACATAGATACTCGTCATGTGTATAATAATTGTCATTTTACAGAAATACACACGGGTATGTTGGGTTCTCAATTATTACGATAATCATCGCGATTGAATGCGTGGAAAACACTAGGAAGGCAATACCTATCTTTGATCATCAAACAACAATAATTATACAATATTATATTTCCTAATAATATTGTCTACATATATAAAAATCGATTCACGTTTGTATGTGACTTATAGATTTGGAAATTACTGAAACAATATTGGCACCAAATTTTGAGCACATATTCTTTGTTAGTTGGGTGTTGGTTGGGGAGTGTTCATAGATTTGTTTTCTAACTCCTATAGGTTTGCATAGGGTGGCTAATTCGTGAATTTCTTTTTAGTTCACGAAAATCGAATATTTTTTTGTTTGTTTGGGGGGTTGCCTCTGGGTACAGACAAATAATGCATTGCTATGAGATTTTTTTTAAATAAAATAATTTTTAATTTATTGAAGTAATTTAGATGTATATCGAAAATCCTTTCGAAAGGCAATGTCGGTCTGTTTATAGCTTATAGACTCAAAAACTACTCAACCAATTTTGGCAAAAAGTTAAGAGATTACTAATTGAATGATTTTGACGAAAACGTCAAAAATTGTTCCTAGAGATATTAGGGAAGTTTAAAAAATAGTGTGAACCACGTTCGAAAATATTCCAAGTGATATTGGCAGTTAGCCCATCTTGGTAAAATTAGTTCACAACGTGAGGTACCCTAACCGATGTCGATTAATCCTTGAACTGAGGTACACCAAAACCGAAAATACGTCGATAAAACGCCGTATTTGACGCATTTTATGTTTGTTCGGTGGTATCGGGCTAGTAGTGAATAAACAATACCAATAACAGAGAAACACTATAATACCTATCTTCTTCATCACTAGTTGACACTTAGGATATACACTGCATTGTCTGCATTGATTTATGGGATTAAGTCTGAATATTTTCAGAAAACAAATTAAATTAATTAAAAAACTTCGTCAAACTTTGACCAAAACACAATAGTTTAAAGTTTTAACCATAAAAATAATAGTAGTAAGTATAATATGCTCAGAATTGGGTCATAGGAAGATCACACATGGATATTTTTTAATTTAAAACTACATACATGAAACACATGAAAATATAATTTCCATTATCTAAAGTTCATTGAGTCTCTAAATGAATTCCACATTACAGATGATTTCTATGTGCGTAATAAGTAATCGGAGATTACGTTGTTTCTCAAAAGAATAATCTTCTACGAGAGAAAAAATCGAAATGTATGGTGTAACCTAATATGGATACAATATCAATTTAATGTAAGCTTCAATCTTAACTAATAACCATGTATAATGAACAACAACGTGAAGTCGAACCCTGGTGACCGCCGTAAACGATTATTTTCTTGATTTTTTCCTGGTTTTCTGCAGGTGACAAAATGTAAGATCGAACGTGCACTTCCGATTAAAATGAAAAGGTGATACTATAATATGTTAAATAGTTAATATTATATATGTCTTATTAGCACCAGCTAAGGATTTACTAGCTGTCGCTAAGGTTTACTAGCACTCGCTAAGGAAAGTCTGTGAGGGGGCGCGTACACGTTATGGTATCGTTGTTAATTAGTTTGTTTTGATGTTAACAACAAAATGTGGGGGCCGGGGGAGAAGTATTGTCAACAGCAGTTCCACCTCCGGTCCTCGATACCACGGAAAAAAAAAACGATCATATATTATGTACACTATTATTATTAGGCCACTATAAGTGACCGGAGGAGGGATCAAATTAAAACGTATAGATCGCACCATATAGTACCATAGCGTAACGGTATTGTCGTTGTAACGTCCCAGGTGTATATTATTATTATAAGATGCCATGCTGCTCAGAGTCAACCGGCACGTTCGGCGAGGAGGCACACGCGCGCCACTGTTAAATACCTACATTATGCAAATTATGGCGAAACGGTAGCCACCGGACTGACGCGGATGACACATTATTATAATATATTATGTTATAAAAATACGCACCGGTCGTTTCGTGTTACAAAACCCAGCAACAATAATTATAATGTAGTAATATTATTAAAAAGAGCACGTGGACTGCACCGCCGACTCCACGCCGCTTTTGTGAATACCTACCTGATGGCAAATTTTTCACACCGGGGAAAAAAATGTATACACTAAGTATTTTACTATATTTATTTACACTCATCGGTCACGCATACTGATGCATAATATATATTTACGTGTTTACAAATAACTGCATTTGTATTCATATGTACACGTCCTATGCGTAAAATACTTTACCATAGCTAGCACAATATCTATATTAAATATATTATTATATTTACACCATAGTTGAAAATCAGATATAATTCACTTGAAATAATCATTGATACAATTTTATAACTGATAACACTATAGGAAATATCTATTTTGTTGTAGTTCATTTTAATGCCGTTATTGTAAAATATTTTTTATCTACTTTTAGCTACTTTAATATTCGATATGGCGTTTTTTTGACAAATGTCAAGTAAGTTCTAAAATAATATGAGCTACTGCTCTGACATAAAGGGAAAATTAAACTGCGGAAAAACATGCTAAACTTGCTATATCCGACTTAAACACTTCCAAATTAAATCTAATTACTTACGAAGACTTAAAAAATGTTATAAACACACACACGAGACATAAATGACATACATTCTAGAATAATCAGAACACCAAACTAAATCAAATTAAGAGATCAAAATTCAGATGGGAAAACCCAGCTCTTAAGCGTAGAACATTTGGACAATATTCATAATGAGAAAATTATTATTAAAACTAAAATCGTTTATAGTGTGGCTTGGCCATTGATGCACATACTATCATGTTATAGTCCATAACTTTAACTTAAAATTTCCTCAGAGACGTTGTCGTGTATTTGGAGCCGTAGCTGTAGATAATTTTTGAAAAAATTATAGTTGATATCCTCACTAAAACTCGTCTGATGCAGTGTCAAGTGACGGATATTGTGTTGGCGGCGGTTTCCGTTTGACACGATGCAGCAATAAGTGACGTGACACGAGACTATTGCGGCCGCTCGAAAATGGAAATAAATGCATTTATTATTATTTTGTTGACATACCTACGTATATTTTAGTCGATCCGAATTAAGTGATTCGACTGCGTACAAAACAAATCCCGCACTGGTATAATATTACCTATGGTGAAAAAAAATATCGACACCGTCGTGTATAAAAGTATCGTTGTGTAATAAAAACTAATAGCGCCGTGACGTAACAGGTGGCGCATACCTGAGACGCCGACGATGGTATAATAATAAAAATAATAATAACTTGTAACAACGACGCATCGTCGTCGTAATAGCGGTCAACCAGCAAAGGTCATCCGCGTAAATGCGACGGAGACGGTCACGCGTATATCTTATCATTCGATTCCTGTTCCAATATATTATTATTGAAGTTGTCACTGGTAGCTGGTAACAATTTAAAATTTTCAGAAAAAAATAACACAGGAATACAAATATTTATCTGGAGGTTAATAAATTATCATAATAGATATATATGGCGGAGCGAACGTTAGAATAAAAACGTATATGAAAGTAATATAATTGCTATATGTAACATGATAGCCGTGCGCAGACATGATACAGGTGGCTATGCAGCATTAAAAAAAAAGCTGTCAATTTTTTTAAAAATCAATTAAATACATTTTGAATAGCCATACTTATTAATTTTATAATTCAAAGGTAGGCTGTAGGCCATGTAATTTTTGCAACAGTGACTATATTATCTCCCTATTATAAAAAGTTTTATAATTATATTATATTTTTGTTTTTCAAATGATATAATTTCCATGGCAACCAAAAAATAAATAAATGATAGTTATTATTACAATTATTATTACATTTTATCTTCCATACATAGACGGCAATTTCCCATAATTTAAAGGGGGTTGATGTTTAAAAATACTTGATTGCATAAAAGTTGCTCTAAATGCTTGCAACAATCATCTTACCTTAAGAACTATCAAAAACCTAAGCGTAATTTATTTAAGATATTATATATACGAGTATGTAAAATGCCTATGTATATTATATTAGCATATTTTGTGAATATTACTTTAAAGAGATAAGAAAGATACCTATAAGTAAATGAAAGCTCTAAAAATCAATTTTTTGTTAAATTTAACTTATTTTTATTTGGATTCCAACTTTATTATATTAATTGAAAGTTACTAAATATTAATTATTTAAAGTTGCGCCCAATAACCACTTAGTACGTTGATGATGGGGGGGGGGAATTTCTATGTAGGTATGTACGTTTTGAGGGGGTTAGCTCACTCATGACCCTCCCAATTTTCGCCCATGCTTCCACATATTTTATTTAAATATTTTAAATAACAGATATTAAATTTCAATATGCAAATAATGACTAAAGGAGTAAAATTATAGATTGGACCACCATATATAATTCCTAAATGCCGCCAATGATGGTGAATTCACCGTAATAAGTATTTTATTTCAATATTGTCCACACTGCAGAGCAAAGAAACTATTGTACTTATAATAGAGTGGAATTTTTATTTGTTTATTAATACTATAATTATAGTATGGCATCATGGTTATGAGTAGATTGAGTGCTGTAAAACGTTATACAACTCTTGACTTTTAAAATATATAAACAGTAATAATTTATAATTTATATTATAATACATATTATATATCTTATAATATACTATTATATTCATTAGCATGTCTAAATTTTCTAAAATTACTTTTTGGTAGTTACTGTATTTCATTATACCTACTAATTTAGTTTTTATTGTTAAATTCAATGACTCTGAGTTATAAGTTTTAAATATTTTTCAAGCTTTTATCTTCGTTAGAGAACATTTGTACCTTCACAACTATCTAATAAAACAACTATTATCATTAGGTACTATACCTCCAACCAGTTTCCCATCTACTAGTTCTTTTTTTTCAATTTGTATATTTATTTTAGTACTATTATACATTTTGAGGTCGTAAAATAATATAAAGAAAATACTTACTAAGATTTATTGGTTTATAGAATTAAACGATTCCGTATGTTTAATAAATGTATTATTAGTTAAATCGTCTTAAAAAAAATGTGCAAAAAAGGTTTCCCGAGGCACGGACACGAGTGATGGCGAATTAAATTGGAAATAATACACGAAGGTAAGGTCGCGTATTACGCCGTATTATCCTAATTGAAATTGGCGTAAAAGCTAGTTGAACAAAATTATAATACAATTAAACCTTGTATACTAGAACTGCATGTTTAACACATCATATATACAAATAATTAGAATAATGATAAATATGTTTAAAGGTCTTATAGGTATGACTAAACTAAAAGTAAAAAAAAATTGGCCGTGATAAATTCACCTGTTAATTAAAAATTAAATAACATACAATTTCCTATATCGCAAACGACTTTCATGACATTTTGACAAACGAATTTTACCTTAATCCTGAAAATGTTGGGTAATAAATCGATCGTATCGAAAACTGTAAAATAATATGTTTTTGACGTAAAACCGGTCCCGAGAGGTCAATTATTATTGTTGTTGATAATAGTATGTATCTAACATAATAAATCTCAAGTGCATCGAAATCAACTTCAAAAACAAAAAGGTTAGGTTAAACGGAGAATAAACGTACTCCTTATATAAAAAATCTGGAAAAATACAGAAACTGATTGAAATTCCATGCAAGATAGTGGTGTATATACTGGTTGATTGTTATATATGAATCAACGACACTCATAAGATTTTTTACGACTAAAATCATATTTATTTTATATTTGAAGTTGATTTAAATTTGAAAATGTTGTATTAGTGGCTCTAATAGTGATAACAGATAGAAAAAATTAAAAACAATGCATTCCTATTTTTCTCAAAATTTAAGATGTATTAAATTGTTTGCATAAAATATAAATTTGCCAACTCGGCAGTAAAAAACAAATATTGCACACTTATATAGGCACAGTAAACAACAAATAAATCCTCCACCAGTTTATTGATCATAAATCTGAGTATTATTTATATTTATTATGATAAAACCTGAACTAAATAATACACATTTATTACAGATTATAAATTAGGTATAATACATATATTTTGAAAAATGAAGTTACATCTTTAATGTGATGCAGACTTTCAAATAATATAAGATAATTTAATAATAGTAAGGTAAAATATAATAAGTATGAAAAAAATGTATTATTATCAAAATTTACTCATTAAAATTGCAGATAAGGTTTAAAAGTTGTATACATTTTGGGTTGGTTAGTCTAAATCATAATTCATAAGTTTTTTTTTAATTTGTTCAATTTAAATTCTGATGAAAACAATGCCACAAAACCGATAATCTTATTAGATTTCAATGTTATAACTTATAACCATCATCATTTTACATTTTGTTACTATAAAAAACCAAATTTACACAAATCAAATCAAAATCAGTTGGGGCTGACTTTAATTCATTATAATTAATGTGAATTACGTACTTTATCGGTCACGTAAATATATACATAATATGCACATAGGTCATGTCAAAATTACAAAAGGTGTGCAGTATTAATCTAGATAAGACACTTGATCTATTTTTCCATATATTTTGTGACCTAACGGCATGGTTCCGAACAGATATTTTCGATTTAAACTTCAGTACGATCAAACATGAAGGTTTTGATTCAGGATAGTATTTTAATAGAACCAAGTGTTTTAATTTTTAATTTGTCTATATTTATTTTAGCCAATGGACATTAATCGTGCTGGATTCGATTGTTATTAATATTTACCCGTGGCGATGGAGCCAATATTGCTGGTCAAAATATTTCCTTTCATATAATGTTTTTTTTTTGTAATTTACATTTGAAAAAAAAAATAAATATATGGTTGATAGCACTTTTATGGATTTAAAATTAGATTATTTTAGATTTGAGAAATAAAAAAGTAAAAACGGTGATGGACAAATCTAAATTTTATGCAACTTAATTTTATAGAGACAAATATGATGCATTTGTTGTACTGGTAGTAATATTTGACTGAAATAAGGCAACTAGTTTTCAATATTTTATAATTGTCTTAAACTTTTTTTAATTATTGAAATCGTGTCGCTGTGATAATATACATACATCATATTATAGAAGTATATTAACGTTCGGAAATCCCGCCTTTACGTATTAATTTATATACCCTCACATTTCTTAACCATAGTCCAGTTTTTTTAAGCTGCGGTGATATTAATATTGTTACAAATAATATAGAAACTTAACTATAAACAAAAACAAGGTACAAAGCTGGGTGAAAAAATGGAAAATTATTCTAAATCCTTCAAAAAGGCAACAAAGTCTGAATAATACGACTTCTACCGCATTAAAACTTAACTGTGATAGTAAAGTTTATCTTGGCCAACAAGCATAAAATACTTTGAGTTGTTTGACTCAAAGAGCTTAAAATTTAACTTGGAACTAGCACTTTACTTCCAAATTACATCAAACTTACCAGTGACTCAAAATGAATTGCATCTATTCCTTATTAATTGAGAAATCTCTCTAAGCTGAAACTACTCTCTACTCCTGTATAAACAAATGTTATATCTTTTATTATTATGACTGTTATTACATTACACGGTATCACGTTTGGGGCAATTGTGCCAGAACACATAATATATATATAATAGATATGAAAGTTAATTTTAAAAGTATTAATGGTAATTTCATACCTATGCTTTCTGGTGCATACGAAACGATGCACTCCATACCGACTTCAGGCTATCTCCAATCAAACATACCATTAAAATGCTTCAACCAATTTATAAACCAAACAAAGCACGATAGTAACGCATAATACTACGAGCTAAACAACAAGCTAATCATTGGTCCGCATAAAAGTAGACGTGATGTTTTCATATAATAAATATAATTTATATAATAAAAATACACTCAAATGTCAATTGCTATATGTATTAAAAACTGTTCTTATTATTATTACTATTTTACTACAGTATAAGTGTATAATTTATTAATATTATGTTAAAATAAAAATTAAACTCAGTATTGTCAATAGTGGGCGGTTTCTCACATAAAGTGTTTATGTTAAACATAATTATACTATCATTTAAGCGTATATTATATAAACATTGGATAAATAGTTTAATGATTAAACTTTAATCCAACTAAAAATATGTAAAAAAAGGGGGTCAAGTGGATGTCGCTCCGCTGTACAGTAGGCTACAAGTAGATCACTGTACTATAATGGATGGTATTAAATTTGAATTCAATGATATAATATCATTGTATACGAAAAACGATTCTGAGCGGAGATGGTATGTCAGTCTAGGATATTTTAAATTATATTATTGATATTGTTATTTTACGGTAGCTGCTAAGTTGAATTAATATTATTCATATTATTTAATTATTAACCTTAAATTATCAGTGATAATAGAAAAACATTATAATATATACTTTTACTCGTTAAAATTGATTTTAATATGTAATTTCGTCCAAATTTAAACTTAAAATGTCTGTAAAAAATAACTGTGTTTATATATTTTTTAGATTTTTTGTTCACAGTATGTACTATTTATTAGAATCTTTATTTTAAATTTTCAATCCTTAGTTATAAAAACTGACCATTTTATAATTGTTTAATTACAATGATAGATAATTTTCGAGATTTTGATGAATTTTGTCAAAATTCGAACTTTAAATGTTTATAAAAAAAATGTGTGCCTATGTATTTTTAATATTTTTCAACTGCTATTGTAACAATATATCAGGAGCCTTGTATTAAATTTTCATTAATTTTGGCCCAACAAATAAAATTTTATTGATATTAATAGAAAAAAAAAACTAAAAAATTTGAAAATTTAAATCGTCCGTAAAAAGCTGAAAAACAGTCAAAATATATCAAAAATTAGATGGTGTATAGAAAATACTTATATAAACATTCAGTGAAATTTTCATGCATCTACAGTTATTTGTTTTTGAATTGCAACAAAATAAGAAAATCGCTACATGAGAAATCGAGTGAATATCTAATCTTGTACAAATTTGAACTTAAAATGCTCATAAAAGTGTAATATGTTGACTTGCTTATAAACTGCTAAACTTTTTTTTATTGATAAAATTAGGCAAACTTATGAGAAATCTTGTATTACATTTTCAAACCTTAGATTTAAAAAGAAAAAAATTTATGAGTTTCTAACTCAAAATAAATTGCACATTTTCGTCATTTTTACGTATTTTGTAAAAATTTGAACTTTGATTACCTATAAAAAAAAATTGTGACTACAGATTTTAATATTTTTCATCTGCCTTTGAAACTATATATTAGAAGCCTACTATTAAATTTTCAAGATTTTTACCCAACAAATAAAATTTTATTGACATTTATAGAAAAAAAAAAACTAATATTTTGAAAATGCTATGGTGTGTAGAAAATGCTTATATAAACATTCGGTCAAAATGTCATGTCTCTACGGTCATTCCTTTTAGAGTTATACCAAAAACCAAAATCGATTTTGTCGAAAATTGGTTTCCCGTAAAAATTCCCGTTTTTCCCTTAATTTTTCATTTGTTTTACCAGGCGCTCATGAAAACTACTGGGAAATTTTAACTTTTGACCCCCCAAAGTACCAACTATATTCACTTTCCTATCAGAAAAGGTTTGAAGAAAATCGAAGCATTTTTACCGTCCTAAAACGTGATGACAGACACAAAAATAAAAAAAAAAAAAAAAACACACATCATTGTAAAATCAATACATTCATCGCTCCGCCCAGAATCTAAAATGTATTTTATCTTGTATAGCAATAAGTTTAGATGACTAAGTGAGGTCATTTATAGAGGTAGGTAATCAATAAAAACTGATAGTCTACATTCGCACATAGTGAAATTCATTTTTTCATTTGATTACAGTTAGTAAGACATACAAAACAACTTTAGGTAAGTAAAATGTATATAGCTGAATAATTATTACAGCTTATAGCCTACTTAAAAAATTGTGTTTAAACGATACTAAAAATTTAGGTATTTTGTTACTAAAAAAAAAAAATTAATTTTATTTCGTTATTTCTATGCAGTAGAATTAATATACCGTTCAAATTCGTTTTCGGTTATCAAACCGGTTGACATAAATATAAAATATATTGGAGTATATTAAGTCGATAACATATTATATTTATTAAGCGGTATATGTATACCTATTACCTACGTCCTACTGTATATTTTTTAATACGCACGTCAAATGTTTCGGTATCATTCATATGTGAAATTATTGGCGAACCTGGTTACTATATTTTATAAACAAATCGTTTTCTTGGTTTTGGTTATATTTTTGGTAATAACTTTTGGTTTTAGAAAACTGATAATTTACAATCATCAAACTTAAATGATAATGTTGTTTGGTTATTAATAATATACAAAATAAATCTATCAACTATATATTTCCTAGAAACTCTAATAATTACAAACAAATCGTTTTTGCGAGTCTTTGACCAATGACCAAAATCATATAAACACTGACTAACGCGAAAACACGTCTATCGTTTCTATCCAATTTGTAGTATTGGTCATTGGAAACTGTTTTCTTTCGTTATACTATATGAACCTTGTATTTTAAAGTTCACGAAAATACATTACCATTATTGCATTATCTTATGTAAGCAGAAAAATGTCGCATTACTTATATCAAAATATGGAACTACCTATAAATTTAGGACGAGATTTATAAACAGATTAATATATTTTACGGTCAAGGTTAAATATGTAGAAATAAACACTCCACGGTAGCAATTTGAATTACAAACCACAAATTAAACAAGAAAATCCAGTAAATTAATCAAATACTTCTTGGACTTGGTTAACACATCATTTAAATGAATCAAACTACCTATGTCAAGAATGGTCAGTCAAACATAATCAATTAGGAACTTTTTTTTTTCATTTTTTATCGTTCATGTCTTAATATTTTACACTTATTAAAATGGTACTGTCAGTGATGGTTGTTTATTACTAATTCTTCACATTCATAAGTTCATAGTACTTTTTATGATCGGAACAATGACGCTGGAGTGTACCTACGTTCTTTGTCGTGAAATAGGTTTTTATACAACTAATCGTTCTAATCGGCTGTACGCCTGTCCATCGCACATATTTTGTTGTCTTTTAGGATAAATTGTATTTAATTTGTCTGCTATCAAATCCTATATGAATCAGATCAATATTATATTTTTATGATAAAATTTATGAGTTTCAATGAAATATATTTGCATTAATATTTTATTATTTCATTTTTCATTTTCATTCGGAATACTATAACCATGATAGATTTCCACGGTGAAATTACACAGCTTTTACTAGCTGAATTTTAAACGGTTAATATTTTGTTTTTAATATTTAATGTCAAGTCGTATTATAATAGAAGGAATTTACATTCTTGTTATGCGTATTACATAAATATCGTTGGGCTCGTGAGGATGATGGTATTCTGACTTTGTTCGATATTTTTAGCACAACATCACCTAAATGCATAAGAATGACTGGACACAATCCAAAACACGTTTATTTTTTGCACATCTCTTTTCTTTTAAACAAATTACGAAGGAAATTACACGCGCGACCGGTTCCCAAGTATGGGTATTCCCCGCAACGACTGCAAGGCCGAACACTACTTTACACAGTAATATTTTTGCTCGTCTGCCCACCCCCGATTGTTCGACCTACATGATTTACATTTTAAACGCGTGTGTATTATTATAATATGTTATGATTGGGGAGATGGGTCATAAGCATAGCATTTGGATGACCTACATAATATTATAGCTGGAATTAATGAGTAATAATCCAAGAAAAATTATTTTTGTCATTGTTATGTACAGATACTAAAACTAATATTTATATTCAACTTTGTATCTGTATAATATCTAACATATATTAATTTGATTTGTTTGAACTGTATTGATTACAATTGTTTGCCTTTAAAATTAGATAAAACAGAAAAAATCCGTGGTACCTATAAGTTGACTTAACTGTTTATTACATTATTTTGTTCATATATTACATACATAGTAAAATTAATATTATCTTTAAAATTGAATTATAGGTACCACAAAATAATTTTAAAATTGAGTAAAATATAACGAGATTATGAGATATTGACAATGAAAGTTTATCATCCATCTTTCTTAACTGGCTTTATCTAAATAATATAGTATTCTTATTGTTTTTGATTCAAAATAACTAATTTAAAATTTAATCGATGATTTTATGTAATTAGATCTCAGGTCATCAGCTCAATTATTCAAAGCTAAGGTATATAAAAAATTGAACGAAGGTACTTATAGAAAAATATATCTAGAATATATTAGATTCTGAGCAGAGCAATCAATGCGTATTGGTTTTAAAATTATGAGTGTGTGTCTGTTTTTTTTGTGCCTGAACAAATGTTTTAAAGTAGAAAAAAAGCATCGATCTTCAACTCGTAGGGTCGTTTCTGGTACCAAATTGAACCTAGTAATTACTTTCAGAAGGTGAAAGTAAAAATGCACAGTACTTCTAAAATGTACGGGAAAAACAAAAAATAATTAGTGAAAAATAGAAATGTCAACACTAAACCACTAAACTAACACTAACACTAAACTAAGTTTATGACCAAACCAAATTAGATTTTTTCGCTTTAATTAAAAATAAATAACCGTAGATTACTTCAAATTTTCACAAAATATTCATATTAGTATTTAATACATTACATATAATTTTAAAATTTTGGATTACCTATTTGTAAATATTTTAAATTTTCAACTTTTCTTTAGTATGTTTCGATTTATGTAAAATTAAATTGTTGTAAATTAGTAAAAACCTTGAAAATTTAATACAAGGTTTTTAGTAAGTTATTCTTACAAAAATAAAAATAATCGAAAATATATTATAGTCAAAATTTTTTTTCCATTAGATTATTCAGAAGTCTTAATTTTTATAAAATTCACCAAAAATATTGAAAATATACAAATTAGTTTATAGTTTACATTTCCTGACATATTGAACATATTTTATCATCTATGGTTTTAAATTTCATATAAAATTTCTCATAAGTTTATTCATCAGAAATTAAAAAAAAATAAGGTAAAGTATCAATCAAATTTTTGTAAATTAAAAATAAATATTGATCGAAGAACTTGAAAGATGTTCTTACTGATACACAAAAATCTAAAATACCTATTCTCAAAATGTTTACAAAAAATAACATTTTTAGTTATTTTGTTCTTCTAATTTCAAAATATTATTCGTGGGGACTTGAAACTGTTAGGTATATTATTATATACTTAACTATACAGTATGTAGTAGAAATAACGGAATTTTCCAGATATATCCATATATATTTGTATATCAATGTAATATTATAGCAAGGTACTATATGAAAAAATAAAATATAAAATTACCTACACTTATTTTAAAATTATAATTATCGCTAATATATAACCCCATATGTAACACAAGCACTATAATAACAATAAGAAAAATTGTTTTTCAAACAGCTTTAATACATTTGTAGCACATAAATTATATCTTAAAAATGTAATAGGAATAAGTAATAATACGCCCACCAAAAACAGCCTACCCATGTCTCGGTGAAGGTTCCTCATTTGTTGAACGTCCTGAATGTTATATTATAATAAAAAAAAAATCCAAACTTCTGAAAAAATATACGGTAAAAAGTAGGTACATTTATAATAGATACCTAGACATTCATGTGTATGAAAAATAAAACAATTATAAAATTCATAGTTAAATTAAAAAGAAATTTATATCCGATTATAGTAATACAACAGAAGTGTGGGTCATCTTGTTCAAAAGTAATTTTTATTGTATAAATCCCGTTTTCAATAAGTAATTTGTTTTTAAATTCACAAATGACCATATATATGAAAAATGTTAGTATTGCATAATGTTATTATGCGATCAACTTTCCGATTGTCACAATTTATGCACGTAGGTATAAAATGTAAAAATACTGAATATTTAAATTACGATGATCGCCAGAAACTCTTTGTCCTATAAATATTTGAATAAAATATTTTACAAATCAACTTCATCTTGTACCTTCTTATTGTAAAAGTAAAAATACCTTGCAGTTTATATTTATATATACGTATGTAAGTAAAGACGTTTTTTTGCACAGTATTAGAATATAAATTAACTTGGACTCAGACAAGTTTACTCCTAGTTGACTTACCAATCATTGTCAATTTTAGATTCTGAGCGGAGCGATGAATGTATTGGTTTTACAATGATGTGTGTTTTTTTTTTTAGTTATTTTTTTATTTTTTTTTTATTTTTTTTTTTATTTTTTTATTTTTTTTATTTTTTTATTTTGTGTCTGTCATCACGTTTTAGGACAGAAAAAATGCTTCGATTTTCTTCAATAGTACCTTTTCTGATAGGAAAGTGAATCTAGTTGGTACTTTGGGGGGTCAAAAGTCAAAATTTCCCAGTAGTTTTCATGAGCGCCTGGAAAAACAAATGAAAAATTATGGGAAAAACGGGAATTTTTACGGAAAACCAATTTTCGACAAAATCGATTTTGGTTTTGGTATAACTCTAAAAGAAATGACCGTAGAGACATGAAATTTTGACCGAATGTTTATATAGCATTTTCTACACACCATATCATTTTCAAAATATTCTGACTTATTTTGAGCTGTTAACGGACATTTTCAGTTTCCAATTTTTTTAGTTTTTTTTCTATAATTGTCAATAAAATTTTATTTGTTGGGTAAAAAATCTTGAAAATTTACTAGTAGGCTTCTAATATATAGTTTCAAAGGCAGATGAAAAATATTAAAAATCCGTAGTCACAATTTTTTTTTATAGGTAATCAAAGTTCAAATTTTGACAAATACGTAAAAATGACGAAAATGTGCAATTTATTTTGAGTTAGAAATTCATAAAAAATTTTCGTTTTAAATCTAAGGTTTCAAAATGTATTACAAGATTCCTCATAAGTTTGCCTAATTTTATCAATAAAAAAATGTTTATAAGCAAGTCACAATAAATTTTTATGAGCATTTTAAGTTCAAATTTTTACAAGATTAAATATTCACTCGATTTCTCATGTAGCGATTTTCTTATTTTGTTGCAATTCAAAAACAAATAACTGTAGATGCATGAAAATTTCACTGAATGTTTATATAAGCTATTTCTATACACCATCTAATTTTGAATATATTTTGACTGTTTTTCAGCTTTTTACGGACGATTTCAATTTTCAAATTTTTTAGTTTTTTTTTCTATTAATATCAATTAAATTTTATTTGTTGGGCCAAAAATAATGAAAATTTAATACAAGGCTCCTGATATATTATTACAATAGCAATTGAAAAATATTAAAAATACATAGGCACACATTTTTTTTATAAGCATTTAAAGTTCGAATTTTGACAAAATTCATCAAAATCTCGAAAATTATCAATCATTGTAATTAAACAATTATAAAATGGTCAGTTTTTATAACTAAGGATTGAAAATTTAAAATAAAGATTCTAATAAATAGTACATACTGTATTCAAAAAATCTAAAAATATTTAAACACAGTTATTTTTTACAGACATTTTAAGTTCAAATTTGGACGAAATTACATATTAAAATTAATTTTAACGAGTATAAGTATATATTATAATATTTTTTCCAGCATCACTGATAATTTTAGGTTAATAATTAAATAATATGAATAATATTAATTCAACTTAGCAGCTACCGTATAATAACAATATCAATATAATTTAAAATATCCTAGACTGACATACCGTCTCCGCTCAGAATCGTTTTTCTTATACAATGATATTATATCATTGAATTCAAATTTAATACCATCCATTATAGTACAGTGATCTACTTGTAGCCTACTGTACAGCGGAGCGACATCCACTTGACCCCCTTTTTCTTATTACATTTACTGAATAGACTATCGATATTTAGACTGTCTTTTGAAATATTATTGCATAATAAAAACGTACTAAAAATTAACCTTTCAATATGCCTAGGCATAAAACATTGATCAAGGATTTAGAAAAAATACTCACCAATAGATATTTATTTAAAGTTATACTCTTTTTATTGTGACACATGTGTGTTAAAGAGTTACAAAACTATTTTATTAATTGGCTTTTTAAATTTAGAAACAACGTTAGCATTTTATAATAATAACTAAAGGTATAAAAATGAATGTCATGGATATTCGATATTTTATTGCTTTGTTAACGCAATAAATAATCATTTCAATGATTCGTTCATGTATTTTGAAAACTGTTAACTAGTAAACATAAATCATAAGTTTTAAATCTTACATCGTTGTATTTAACCTGACACTCGCAACAATTTTCTTTTGAGTGATCTATACCTATTTATATCAGAACAAGTGGCTTACCTAACCAATATAATTTTTTTTTATTTATTAGAATGTAGATTTCTTCGCTTTCCTATTTGAGATATGTGTAGTTCAAAACCCAACCCATATAATTATACCCTTTATACAATTGATGTTATTGTGCAGAGCAGTGATTTACTAAGACTGTTGATATGTATGGCCTGTGGCACTCAAAATATTACCTTGTTGCAGTCTAGTAAATGAGATCGGGGTTAAGTTTATAAGTCAGAAAGATAATAATAATAAGAATATCATACATTTTTAAATGGTATGACCTTCGTAAATAGAAGTTTACTATTTAGGGTCTAGAAAATATTGCATACAAATACAAAATTATATTAATAAGTAATAACGGAGTATATAAAACGGGAGATAATAGAAAACCATGAGCATTTTCCTAAAATTAAAACAATTATTTATCCTAATTACATTTCTGTGTAATAATACATAACATAAGATACAAATGATTTATACTGTATTGAGGCAGTTGCAATAAGCATTTAATTTTTCAACTTGAATTGATTTAATTTTTTTGATTACTTTCACTGAATAGTGGATACTCATAATTTACTATTATAATACAGTTTTATGAGAACAAAAAAAATAAAAATCAGCCTAAAAATCAAAGAATTTTATAAATATTATAGCACAATATCAAGTTTGTTAATATAATATAGTATTATAAATTAAAAACTAAAACTAAGTATGATTAACATTGTATTACCTACCTGAAAACTTCACTGTTTATAGCAGTTTTAAGTTGTTACACTTTTCGAAAACTATTTTGAAACTCCGATTATTGAACTGCTTAGCTATTTAAATTTTGATTAATTTTGATAACTGTAGTAATAATATTTATTAGATGTTTAGATGCTCTTAATAACTGTGAAGGCTAAGACAGTTAGGACGGTTAGATATAAATGTTTCAATGTAAAGTAAATACACTTTTTCGTGAGTGTAGCCATAGATTTGCCATGAAATTACTGGGGTTCATTAAGTGAAGAGGGGTACAATATAACGAAATATAGCTAGGGGGTTTCTAATTCTAGACAATATATAATATTTAAAATTATTAATTATAATTTATCGTATATAATAGAATTTATACCATAATTGAATTTCCTCATTATCCATAGAGAAATAAATTCAATCATTTTTTTATAAATAATCCAAAATGTTTAAACTCCATTATTAAAAATAATTAAATTGTTACCTTATGTAAGAACTCCAGTTATAATATCAGACCTGGGTTAGGACGGTGAGAAAGTGGGGCCATGGCCTGTGGGCCCATGAGCAATAGAGGAATATAAATAAAAAGACCTATAGTCTTGATTCCACTTAATTGGTAAAACAACTTTGAAAAATTCAAAGTAATTTTATTCATTTTTTTATTCACCTATACTATATAATATAACTACCAAACTTTGACTACTTTTATTTGTGTATAATTTTATTAATGCCTGTGATAATAATTGATAAATTAAGTCTAGAACATAATGGTGTTAATTTACAAATACATTTTAATATGATTAATAGGATTAAATTTATATGTAGGTATAACATAATTTAATATAACTTAGATAAAAAAAAAAAAAAATCAGTCTAATTCTTGTTAAGTTTTTGTTTGTTTTGTAATAAAAACATTTTTTTTCAGAAAAAAAATAGTTATAAAAAACTTTTATTGGGACCCATTAAAAATCCGTCCTCAGAACCCCAAATAGATATAATCTGGTTCCGGATGTTATCCAGTTACGATTATATGTTAGGCGTTTGCGATATGGGGGAATCAATAACAAAAGATCATCGAATACAGAAAATTAATGATACTTACATTTTAATTTTTATAATTGAAAAACATAAATTCTAATGTTCAATAACTGAAATCTATAGTACAAATAAAATAATGGTGAGCCCTTTATATTGAGTTTTGAATTTGGTAAAATGTGTTTGAACTATTCGTGTGAAATCAAAACTAATGTGTATATATTTTGGTCTATATTCCATAATAATATTTTCTATACACCGTATGATGGAATTTGGAAACCGATACAAATACATACAAGAATCTGTATGGAAATTATAAATACTTTTAAGGTATCCACACAGGCTATTTGAACAGTCAACCCGTCGTGGCGCCGATGCGATGGCCGAGAGTTTTGTGTCCCCGACCTTTCGAAAACTATGTAAAATCATTCCCGAGTGTTCCCGAGAATGAATTACACACACACACACACACACACACACACACACATACAGACTATATGACTAGGTCATGTTATCATAATGTAACCAAGGCCGCTGGTTCTCAAAAAAAAAAAAATTATAATAATAAAAACTATTGGTAAAAAAATGTTTAAAAACGCATAGGAATTTATATAATATATTGTAGTATATACCTACATATTGCGATCGAGCCGTGGTAGGAAATTTATAACCGATCATCACATCACGGCTCCCTCCATACATGTCATTGACCACTTTTACACCTACGTAGCCTACTCCTCTTAATGCCTGTATAAATACCTGGGTCTGCGCCACCGACCGATTCAACACATGCGTTTTTGTCACAAGACTTGAGTGAAAATACATCTTCATAACGCTCTTCATTCCAAAGAAATTGTACACCGTGTCAGACTTTGGCGTCGTCATTTACGAGCAGTATAGAACATTGATTTTTATCGGTGTAACTGAAAACCATTTTCGTCACAAGACACACTGTCCGTACATATTTTGCTCTATACCACAAGAACCATAAGTAAGTACCGTGATACAGTTATTATACGTACCCATATTACTACATACCTAACTTAAGTAACATTTGCGTATAGTAAACATAATGCAATAAAACGTTTCCAAAAGTTTTATGTTAAGAAAAAAAACTTAATATTTTCATAATAGTTAAGATTTTTAAAACTATATCAATAAAATAAAACGGTTTTTTATATTGTATTAATTAATTATTTTAATAATTTGGATAGTAAATTGTATTTTCTAAAAGTCCATTTTATGAATTATTTTATTGTATTGCAATGTCATTGGAATTATCCACGTTTACAATTAACACTTATTAAAAATAAGTTTAGTTAGTTTACAAAGGACAGTTATACATTTAAATAAATTATTAAAATTTATTTTCTTGATATACTCCAATACAAATTTGAATTAATTTAAAATTATTTAGTTCCTAAACTAGATGGTTAGGAAGTCATACAATTTGTCATACATTAATGATCAAATATTAAATTATGTGTACTAACATAGAATTATAACATTTAAATAGGACTATGTAGAAAATAAACTAAAAATGTATTCTTAAGTTTTAAAATTAAGCATCTTATCTTATTCTAATAGTCATGTGAATAGTGTCATACATAATAGTGAACTGTACCTACCACCTTGGTACCTAATAATATTAAATTACATGTTATAATTTTACTCATAATCGTAAGGTATTAGAAATTTAAATACAAATTAATACTAGTTCCACTATAGAATATCTTAAACCTGTCGAAGGTAGATATAATATTGGGTACCTATATTATATTATTTTGTTCAAGATTTTAGGTATACTTTGGTACACAAAAATTATTTTGATCTTAAAACTTAAATAAATTGTTTCAACATTTTTCAGTTTAGAAACATACCTACCTATATCTCTTTTTACACAATTCGTACTTTTGTTTACCGACTATTTATTTTGTCGACACTTGTTAAACATTTCTTATTTTTGGTTGAATTTCTAACGGTTTATATGCATATGAAATGGAAAAATCGGTTGGTACACTGAGCTACGAGAAAATCAGTAGAAAAAACTTCTAATCTCGCGGGACTATGGTAGCAAACATAACAACACTTCTGTTGTCCCGTGTCTGTGTGACAATTCTCTAGAAACTTTAGTATAAAAAACTAAAATCTGAATTTCTATTTATTTATACGTCAATAAATGTATATATTCAATTACCTCAGTTACAACGAATGGTTTTATGCTGTTCCCGGACAGTTTATTTTTTTATTATTATTAATGTGTGTAGGTACATTTGTTATTCCAATAACAACTTACTTATTTATGTCATCGAAGACATGAAAGGGCCCTGCCATGCTTTACGTTCCTATTTAATTTTTATTTCCATGCATGTTAATTTTCAAAAAAAATACATTTAATACAGTAGCAGAGAGCGATTTACACTAAACCATTTTTAACGTTTATACCTTCGTTACAACCCGTGACGTTGTTTTAGTTTTCCCCACACAGTATTTGGAAAAATGTACAATGTTTGCTCATTATAAAAACGTTTTACATTTGCAGTTTAAAAACAAATATTTTCATAAACGTTATTTTTTCCACATTTTTTATATACTCATATAAAAATTGTTTTTAAAATTACTGGTTTCTCGGTAAAAATATTTCTGGGACGTTTTTATTCTTTAGCGATTATAGGTTGGAAACCTATCCTTCTAAAAACGAGTTTATTCATTTTTTTTTCAAAAATGTATATTATTTTTTGACTATTATTCATTCATAAAATAAAGTAAAAATGGGATAAAGTAGATTATGAAAAGTTTACTTCAGATATTTAGAGATACAATAAGGTTTGTAAATTATAAAATTACATGTAACACGAAATACAACAGTATACAGTAGTAGAGAAGACTAAAACAAAACTCCTTTATTCTTTTTAACATTTGGCTTATAGATACTTAGCTACTGTATTAATGGGAATACGTTAAATGTATGATATTGTTTTTATTCGTAGAAATATGTAAGTTAGTATAAGGTATCGGTAGGTACGTAATACTTCTGAAACACTAGAAATAATGTTAAAAACCACAGTATTTAAAGTTCACTATGCTTTAGAATTATAGCTCGTAAAGCAACATTTATTAAATTTGAGTATAGTCATAAAAGTCAGCATCACTCGAAGGTGTGTAGTAAGAAAGATCTGTGAAAATATATATCATACATCTTTTTTTTTTTTTATTGCTGATCGTTAAATTTTTCAAAAATATTTCACCGTAGTTTACGCAATATTGCAATATTTTTATGTATTTTTTTTGTAAAAAAATCGGTTATAATTCAATAAATCGGACCTTTCTATCGTTTATGAATCGCATACATATCAGCGTTGCCAATATTGACGAATACTTTTTTCCTTTCTGTGTCATTATCGTTAAAGTGGGGTTCTGCAGCAGAAAAAAAAAACCATCATTTATGCCCAGGATTATGAGATGGAGGGATAAATATTATGTTTAGTAACGATAGGGTGTCCAGTTTTTTTTTTTAATTTTGTACATTTTCAAAAATTATCATCATAAAGTACCACCTGTTCTATAGTCTTACTTAATCTTTTAAGGGGTTATGTGAAACTTTTAAAGCACATTCCTTCACACGAATAAAAACGGATTACTACAACAATTTAGTAAATTATGTGTATATGAATTCATTATTTTAAAAACATTTTTTTTTTTTTTTTTTTTTTTTGTTGGTATAAAACATCAAACAAGTACCCTGGTTAAGAACATACACCCCCCACTGACCTTAAACATGTTACTGCATGTCTGGATCATTCTTCTTTTCGTAATATTATTTAATAACTTATCAGCATTTCAATTAAATTTGTTTTATTATTAATTTAGGTTCAATATTTAATTGATAAATAATAATAATATTAATAATAATTAATAACATATATTTGTGTTTTTGTAATTCAAAATATCATAATACACACTACTGCATAAATTATGTAAAATAGTAACTATGAAAATGAATTGATTATTTTATTAAACTAATACATTAAATCGATTGTAAACTTAATAATATAGTCTATTAATTCATTTTTTAACTTAAACGTTATGTGATAGGTAATTTAATTTACTAATAGTTTTAAAATAATACTTTAACTATGGATGATAATGGTATATATTTAGTTTAATTTATTACATTTTACATCGAGAATACAATCGATAAATTATTCTAACTTATCAAACTATTATAATGTGCAGGATAATATGCTTACATATAATGAAATACATAGTATGAAGTCAATGTATATAAATAATTCATATTTTCTCTAAATCTTAAGTCATAACTAATAACCCTAAGTAATAATTTATTTCACTATAGACACATTTCAATATACCTATCTGATGTTTACATTGAATGCATTCTCAATTTTTAATAATGTTTTATTTTTATATTTATACTCAGTCTCACAAAATATCATATAACATGTTGGTTACTAGTGAATAATTAGATATTTTTATTCAATTGAGTTTTAAAAACAAATATTTAATGCCGAAGAATACTACGTAAATAAATAAAGTTGAAACCACCGTAAATAGGTTCAATAAATGTAATTATCCAGTGAAATAATACTTATTTATTCAAATAAACTAAAAAATATTTTATATAATTACCTACCTATCCTTAACGACCTTTATAACGGTAATTAATTTTGAAGATTTTTTTTAATTTCTTCATTTGACGAAGAGCACATTATACATTTCTCCGTCCAAAATATTACAGAAAAAAATACTCATTAAAATCTTTTCTCTGCGTCATCACTATCATGGTGTTTAATATTTTCTTTTGATCAACGCTCTTATGTCGTTTGATTGATTATACCAGTAATGGTTATTTTTAAACTAAACCACACATTTTTTAAATCCTTTTTAATTAGATTTGCTCTTAACGAAACCCTTAAATATGCTTGAATAAGATTTTGTTTTAAATTTAATATTAATTTAACTTTATTAAAAAGATTTTATAATGTAATTTTTATTGGACATTACTTAGATCACTGAATTTTTATAATATTTTTAAAGAAAATTTATCGAAGATTACGTCCATTTATGATAATTCATAACTTATAATAAGAAAAATCCCTATCCCTATGAATTATAAATTATTAATAATACAATTGTAGTTAAATAATAGTTTCAAAATAACAATCAGTGATTATCAATAGTAAACATGTTAATAATACATTTTTTTTACCATATGAATTAGTTTTTTTGTAATTATGTTTTCATCATTATAGGTTGTATAAATTAATATATTTAATTAAATAATATATATTTTAGGTAATAAAACAATATCGGGGGACGGAAACCATGTTGGAGTTATAGTGCGAGACAATCATATTTAATTAACTAGATACTTGATACTTAGTTTAAATATGATAGGTGACATCTAGGCAACTTATAAAAGTCATAATTTGCTAATGTTTTAAAAAAAAAATTTTCGATAACAAGGATAAATAAATATATTGTTTTTTAGTTTGTAAACTGTTATTATGCAACATCATTGAAATACTAAGACTATAATAATGTTATAAATATAGTTTTGTAAATTGTTATGTACCTATTACCTATCTTGTATTTATAAACAATATCTTTAAAGACGTGTTAACATGCATCAAATCAAATAAGGTGATTAGAATAAAATTAAATAAACCGAAATGAACAATAAATCCAATTATGAACTCACTCCGCAGTAAGATAATTGGGCCTTCACCAATTTGGGAACGGTATACAGTATGCATAATAGTTATTACGCTACTGCTTTATTGGTAAGATCGCTATCATGAAGAGTTGAGTTTTTTTTTATTGGTGATCGTAAATAAAAAAAAAAACTTGTACGATAGCAAACTATCGAATAGATGGATATGATCAGCGCCAGTATAGATTCGCCTATAACATCATAGCGCAACAATAAAGTAATATAATATGTTTCTCAACTAACATATTTATGACTTTGACATCATTCAAAAATAAAACTTCGACTTTCATAATAATTTGTCTGTCTGGCGTGTCGATTTTAATTTTTATGGAAATAAAAATAACTGTGAACAAATTTGGTAAACATTAAAGAAGTAGGTAACGCTATAGTTTCCAAATTCATTACATTTCACTATTTCAGTCATTGCTGTTGTAGACATAAAAACTTAGCAGTTGTTTGATGTTTAGATACATGAATTTGTAAAGGATTACTTTTAAATACTTAAAGATTTTTATTAAAATATTAGACTTTGTAATGAGTGTAAACTCAATGTTCTAATACTTTACGAGAAATATCATATTATCGATTAATTACCTACATGTCCTACTACAAAGACAGTATTCTTATGCATTGTAACGCGTGATAAAATTATATTATAATAGGTTTAGCTATCTAGTAAATTTAAATTGAAAATTATTAATGTTCAAAAATCATAAAAATTAAAAATATTATTACAAGATTTATATAATATAACGAGATATGAAATGATATTGTCGTTTCATGTATATGTTTTGTATCTCTAAAGATGGTTCGCACTATTTAAAATTCGAAAGTCAAACTTAGTTTTAAAAAAAACCAAACCGAACAAAAGTCGAATAAAAAGTTTGAAATTCAATAATTGATCCGAAAAATTTTAAAATTAAAAAAAAAATTAGAACTTGTCATCAGTTTTTAACAAAAAAATATTTTATATTTTAAATTTTGGTTTGACATAATATAACAAAAAAATTGAGTCGTAATTTTTATTCAAACCTTGTTTTGAATTCGGTTTGGTATTAAACAAAATGTTTGGTACGGGTTCAGATCGATTTTTTTTAATACATCGTTCGGTTCAATACCTACCTGAATTACTCGTATTTATAGCGTCTGTGCGTCATTTTTTTTTTTACAGGACCATTACCAACATTTTAAAATCTTTTGTGTAATTTGAGTTTTGTGCCTCAAAACATTATTGGCAAAAATCTAGATAATAAACCATAAATAATGTTGTATACACGCAATGCATTCGATTAAGAAAGTTCACAAGTTGCAAAAACGCGTATATATTATAGCGTGAAGCGTGTGACTAAACCGTAAATTATGTTTAACATTCGATCTGGCTGAAAGGACAGGATTTGAGAATTGGTATCGTCCAAACCACGTCTCGCACAAACGATTTATACATCGCAAGAGCCGAAAAAACAACGTCGGATCAATCTAGTTGACGTGCTCCTCGAAACGGATAAACGCTTGGATCATAAATACCAATACGTAAAATACGCGATCCGAGGATAAACGTTACGGCGATGACCGCATGCGCGTTGGTCCGGTAACGTTAACGTTGTTATGATAATAATTTATACATGCGGACGGGTGTCGTAACACGCGTGTATAATGACGTGTGCGTATACCCATTAACAGTAACGCGCATAACATTATTAACTTCGTCGCCGCCGTCGTCGTCGTTATTGCAATGCAGCCGCGTGTAATGGCGTTTTGGTTCACCGATGAGAAGGTTGCGTCACGGGAGCGTCTGGTCGAAAGGTGATTCGACGTGTAGGACGCGCATAGGTATGTCGAAAAACGAAAACATTTGGCACGCAATTATTATTATTATTATTATTATTATTATTATCGTTATTAATATTAATCGACTCGACGACTTCCGCGTGACTTATTATTATGTGCGCTCGTCGTCGATTATGTGAGACGCGTCTGCGTGATTGATTGCCCCCCCCCCCCCACGGGCTCCCAAACGGGGTGACACACGGGCGAGTGATTAAATTTGTTTTTATTTCGGTTTAGTCGTTGAAACGCCGGACGACACCTGTTGTAATGCCGTGCGAAGCGGCGGCGCTCATCGCACGTGTTTATCTCCAAATCGCGACGCATGAACCAGGTATCCGGACCGCGGTCACGGGCTGCGCGTGGTTCACCTAACCGTTCCGTGTTTTACGCGCTGGTACAATATTATTATGACGTGTATTTTTTGTTAGTTGTTACTATTTATTTATTCATTTTTTTCCCCGTGCAGCGTTGTATGCAAACGTCCCTGACTTCCGTTTTGAAAACACGAGCTGACCGTTCCGACAATCCGACCGGATGAGTCGCGAAACGGTCAAAAACTAATGTATATTTTAACGTCGTTATGTTTTTATCCACTGTAAAAAAATTAATGTGTGGCACGATAGTTTTTCATAATATTCACGAATCGATAGGGGCACCAAAATTTCTGAAGTTTACTTTATCGATCACACCCCTCTGAAGTCGCCTTTAACCACACCTAAATTCTCATGTCGAATCTAAAAAATATAAGTTTGCAAACACCTAATCGACCGATAGGAGAAAAAACCAATAAGCATTGAGATACGTTTTGTTTAAAATATTATATACAATGCAAACTGTACGCTCATGATAGGAAATAGTCTTTCATATAACTACGTTCTGTGACTGATAATGGTAACACATTCGTCGTTATTTCTTATGACATTTGTTTGATATCATTATTTAGTTTGCCCATTTTCAGTAATTTTCGACTACTTGCGCTGTATAGAACATAATTAGAAATAGTGTTCTGGTGTTCCTTAAGAAGACTTATTCGTTTCGATATAAGATCATTTTTGAAACTGTGCATTTTCACACAAATACTCATAAAACGATTAATAATTAGAATACCTGAAAATTTTCCTTAAGTTTGATAATATTATGTGAATTCACTCTAATATTTAAACTAACAACATGAAATTAGAACTACTCAGTTCAAATTTGCTACTTTGTACGTTTGTAAGAGTAAAACAATTACCATACATGCGAGTAAACAATTAGGTATCGCATTCAAATACGTAAAATATTTATTATAATTTGTGATGTTTTTAAAATGTCAACTAAATATTAATAATTTAATATATTATATTGACGGTTTTAGGTCAAATTCTGATTGTTAGTTTAAACAGTATTGAAAAACAAATTAACATATTTCGGTGTTCGTTTTAAAATTATAATAATTGGGAAGACGTTCAAAACTAGTTTAAATCATAAAACGTAGTGACATAAATTTAGAGAAATCATCACTGGGCCAAGGTCCTACGAAATTAATACTTCTGGTACTTATCTACTCGAAATGCAGACGACTGCTGTTCTTGAATTGCATGTCGTGGATAATATCACCATGTCGAAGGAAGGATATGACAAATTCCAAGGGAATTACGCAACGTTGTTGCGTAAATCCAAAAAATAGGCTGGTGGTTGGAATGTCAAAAAGAAAAAAATCAATAATTTTGTAAAAAAATGTATAATCTTCCCTCGTGTTTGTTGCAACTGGTTTCCACATTTTTCAATTAAACGATCGTATGCAATATTATTCTCCCCGATATTATGCCAAAAATAAAAACTCGAATAACCCGTTTCAAAATCCGGGACGATAAAAAAAAAGTCACCGCCATCCGAGATGATCGGGTTTACTTTTTACCTGTCGGGTAATAATATTATCTAAGACTATACCGAATATCGTTACATAGTTCTACGGTCAATCATAATATTCCTCACAGTTCTATATATCTAATAGTCAGTAATATGATATTATAATGCACGCATGCGCAATATGACACGCTCGCTAAAGTGTTTAAATTCTCGAAAGCAGTACCAGATACAATCAATAGTGGTTTCGATAACTACACACCGTTGAAAATAAAATACGTTCATCCATTACATAACCACATGTCTCGAGTTAAATGTAATATATGTTCAATCAAAGTAGGTAGCTAGCTGGCGCAAGCATATACGCCACAATGAGTTATAGGTTTTGATTACGAATTTACATACGGGATTTATCATCGGTGGACATACTCGTAGAAACCCAACGAAACATAATATAATAATAATAATAATAAGGAGAAGAAGAACCGTACACGCCGTTTGGCATAATATTATATTATTATGTATGATTTATCCGAACTGGACGTAGTCCAAAAGTCCAGCTGTTCTCGCGTCACTGACCACGGTATATCTAGGTAATAATAATAATGAAAAAAAAAACTCCGGCTATTAAACACGGTATTGGCGTACACAGCTTGTCGTCCAGTATATTACGATGCACTTGCAATCGTCGGAGCTCATCGTGTCGGCGGTACATACGTGATGAATTACAGGTGTATTGTGTATATAAATATTGTATATGCCTGCTCACCCAGGGGAGTTGGCACGTGAGTGTAAAACGGTTCCTCTGTTACTATAGTTTTGTGTATTAGTTTTTCTTAGCTAAAATATATAATATTATTATATTAATATGTTGGGACCACTTTCAAACGATAGACATCTTTAATACTATGCTAGTGTATCGCTTTTAAAAAGAAAATACAAAATCCCGCCATCTACAAAACAATAATATTATGATAACCAATTTTGTAGTCGATCGGTAGATTAATTTACTAACAACATTACAACACGGTTATGATTAACCTAAACAATTTAATTCAGTATCTTTGATTGTATTAAATTAAAATAAATTCTTACATTGTAGAAGCACATTGTAAATACATAATGTATGGTTATAATTAAGTAATTAATCAAACATAAATGATTCAATCAGTCACCAAAAAAATTACAATCTATGATTTTATGTAATATGTTATGGCGTATTATACCTTATAATACGATCATTATTAAGATGTTTAGATTCTAGGGTAGTGGTATATTTTATCTAGGATAACTATTTGATTAATATCCTTCAATACTTATCTAGATACTTAAAATACGAATAGTAATTTGTAATAATTATAATATATGTATAAATAATTCATCGCTGGTAACAAAATTATATTATGTGTTTTTTTATATCCTTGTGGCAATGGTATAAGCTCGTAACAGCAAATTACTATCTCAAACCCTTAAATTCCTTCTCCCATATTCGATCACACTACTAGTTATATAATTAATATCATATAGTGTGTTGTTGACTGTTGTAATAATATTGAAACGATTTACTGTGACGCACTAACACAAGGTTTTTCGCTCTTTTCCAGGTGAAACATCATGAACAGATTCGGCCAAATGTCGTTGGTACTGTTGGCGGTTGCGGCGTGTCACGTTTACGGTCAAGTGCCGAGCAGCACGCCTTGTTCACTGTCGTTCTACCGATACCTGTTCAATTTGCCCGGTGAGAAGATACGACCTAACGTACCGGAAGGCACGTACATGTTCGGTAAGCGAGTGGGCCCTGCCACACCGGAAGGTCAAGCCTCAGATGCCCTGCCGTCCGTCATCAAACCTGCACAGTCGTATGAATCTCCGGTGTATCTCCCACCACCAACCACCACAACCACGACTACCACATTGAGACCATCCACGTCAGCACCAGTGTACATTCCACCTCCACAGAACACATACTACCCGGCCGAGTCTATCAACACGGTGTCAGTGGTACAGCCCGCCAAACCAGAATGCGACCACCCGGAACACTTGCACGTCGTGGACACTGGGCTCCTTCCGCCATACCAGACTCCCAAGTTCCAGCCACAGCCCACATTTCAGCCACAGCCCACGTTCTTCGTGCCACGTTTCGCCCCCCCTCCCAAGCCACAGGTAACAGTAGCTATCAGCGACAACGAGATATACCCCGAACCGAGGAAACCCGTGGCTGTGCAAAGGTTTGCCGTGCCCACACCACCACCGCAATTCCTCCGGCCATACATTGCACCGGCACCAGTTGCAGCCCCAGCTGAGAACTGTGATAAACACGTTCACGTGACCAGCACCACAACTACCACAACTACCACTACACCAGAGCCCGAGCCCAGCACCGAAGGGTTGGTTGAGACTCGCCAGAACGAGATATCCATCGTGCCAGATACCAAGCACCCAGCTGACTGTGGCCACAAGCACCACAACGTTGTCGTCCAGTCCCTAGGAGTACCATCCACTGACTACGGAGTATTGGCACCCGCGTCAGTCCCATCCGCGTCCGCCGGCTACTCATACGACCGGCCTAGCGAGCCGCTAGCGTATCCGTCGGCCGTAACCGGTTACAATTACCCCAAAGCCAGTCCGTCGTTCGAGTATCCAGGTGCGTTTTCAGCACAGGGCACCGCCTTGTTCGAGTCCGAATCGCCTAAGTCTTCTCCCGGGGGCACTGAAGACGGTGACCTGGTCATCCTCAAGGTCTAGAACATCCTAACCTCAGTACGGGGAACAAAAAATAAAAAAAAACCATAAAAATATATTATAAATTTATAATACACTTCGCAAACGCACAACACGTACAACTTATGTGTGTGTGTTTATGTGCCTACATGACGCCTCCTTAGTGTGTTGGCCGTCCAAAAAAAATGGTAATGTAACGCCTTCACCATATTAGAGTATTATATTATACATCATAATTATATTATATTAGTATTACAATCATTAGTATATAGTTTCGTAGGATAATTATGCGTCCACCCGCAATTTAGACAATCGATAAATAAATATATTATATTGTTACCATTAGATTTATAATAAAAATAACTTAGAACAATACTATTTAATATTATATTGTATTGTTCGATATTTAAAAAAAAAAATTGTTTACATTTATGACCATTTTAATGTATTGATCACGTAAACTGAATGTATCATCTTTTGTTTGTTCATTATTTTAATTTCATTTTATAAAATATACTTTAGTAAAGTTTTTTAAATATATGAATTGAATTATTTTTCCAGTTTTCCTACATTGCTATAAGTCATATACAATATATTGAATTTATATAACGTGTTAATGCTATATAGTTAGGTATATACCTAAGCTAAGCAATATCAAAATACAAATTTCAAGGATTTTTTTACTTGAAATAAATATATTTTGTAAGAGAACAGATATGGAAAAAAATTATAGTTAATCTATACCTTGGGATTTGGTGATTTGTAATTTTAATACAATGATAATTGAATCGTTAGGAACATGGAAAAGATGGTTATTAGTAGAGTTAAACAGACATAAGTACAATGATAATAGGTACATAATGATTGTGAAAGAATATAACAATTGTAATTTATTCATGAATATAATAAAATATTATGTTAGAATTGTTTGACTATGAACATATTTTGTCGAATGATAAATGGATAGATGGTAGTGATTAAATATGTATCCTGCGTATGTAAAACTTTATTTCCAAAATACCATGTCAGTTTAAAAAAAAAAAAATATTATACAATACATTTAGCTTTAATTTTTATTTTATGAAAAGTACAAGTTTAAAATAATAAAATTGACAATATACCTAATAATATACATTTTACAAAGTTAATTTTTTTGAGAGATTTATCTATGTAAAATAAAATATTGATTTGCCTATTTTGTTTTAACATATGCGTTGGTAACAAATGCTGACATTAGTAGGTAGTAAATGTTAGTATAAATTATAGAAAGATTGATGTGAAAGAGTTTAAGAATTTAAACTACCTATTGCAGAGATGTCCTGGGGCAACGCGCCTTATTTTAACTTTAAATGTGCAGTCCTATTGATTTGTATACGGAATTATGGTACAATGGCGTGTGACGTAAAAATGTTTGTTGTTTAGGTTGATGATATAATAGAATTTGTATGTCTGTATTATTAAATTTATAAATCAACTTACCTACTATGTATCATATATAAAGTCATAAATTAGTATTTTCTTAGACAAGCCATCGTTAGTATTATTATAATATTTGCACTACCTACATCACCAAACAATATATTCTTACATAGGTATATCAATAAATTATAAATCATTATAAAACTAAATTTTTTAATTTTGTAACATTCGAACAGTCAGGCAAACCGAGCGCCGAGTGGTGTAAGCACTTTTTGATTTTACAAGATATTAAAATATACGTTTTATTAAAAATAAGAATTCAAGGCAATACAATTTCTCTAAAAATATCAATAAAGGTAAAATTGTATTACATAATAAAAAAAATATAATATAATACAATATATCAGATGAAAGTTTGGTGCAGATTTTCTTGAAATATACCAAGTTCTAAATTATATAGTTAATTGTATTATTTAATATTTACTATGTATAGTACCTAAACTTGCATAGAATTTATTGTAAATATTTGTCTACTTTTTATCCTAGGTACGATGGAGGTTTGACTATATCGCAGTTACTTGAGTTTAGTATTTAATTAATTAGATTTAGTTTATTGTTTTTAAAAGTATTTAATAAAACTAATCAAAATGCTCATTTAAAACGTCGTAATAAAATATAATAGTATTGTGGACGCAAATAATGGTGAGATTGATGCAAACCTACTAACAAGGGTAAGCATTATCTGAATATGTGTACCATCGTTATTAATAATTTTAATTATTATTAAATACAATAACTAATTTAATCACCACATACCTTATATCGACAACAACAAAAATGACACAAATGACAAATTAGTCCACACGCCACAGAAATCTTATTTTATATTAACGACTATCAATGTAAACGATATAATTGCACAATCACAGAAAATAAAGTATCTAGTTCTATTATAAATTATATTATGGTGCATCGCTTTAATTTGTTTAGGGTCATTCTTATAATGTCTGGTTAAGTGTCAGTTTAGACTAACTGGCAGAATTCTATCTATATTACCAGTTAGCGTTATCAGACACTTAACCGGACATTGTAAAAATAGCCTTTAGTGTAAAAGTACCTAGATAACTCACGTTCATGAAATGACACCATTTTATACTTTAACGCTAATATAATATTATATATTATTATATACCTACACATATTTTTTTAAATCCTAAAATAGTAACAACTAACAATAAGGAAATACTACTAAATAAACTTGATTTTTTGTTTTGACAGTTTGTTTTTTCTTAAGGTACCTCAAGTGCATAAAAAACATTACTGCTACTATCAACGTCCTTACGTACCTAATACGACATTCAGTAAATAATCACCGGACCTTATATCTGACTCATTTGGAATTGTTCTGAATACAATTTTATAAGTAGTTTTTATACAAACATACAAGCATATTTTCACAACCTGCAAAGTGCACCATCCAAAAAAATCAGCAGACATTCATTTTTTAATTAGTATTGTTATAAGAAAATAAATCTTTTACTGCTTTGATGATAAGCATACTAAGCATAGGTACCTATAATATATTAATATTATGGATATTATGTTATTATTTAATATAATATAATTACCTAATAGGGTTATTTATATTTTATATATTATGAACATTAGATATATAATTATTTTATGCTCTCATCTACAGACTAATAATTAAATATACTTGTGTTATTTAATGATAATATTTAATTAAACCTACAATTGTATGTTTGATCATAGTTTATCTCTAAGTTATTGTTAAGTAATCCTACTCATTTTAATGACAATTTACAAACAAAACGTTGGAATAATAAATTATAAACTAAACGAAATTGTTCTTAACGAGAGCAATACTGCAATTATTAAGTTTAAATCAATTATTATCCACCCAAATTATTGTATACCATTCAATGTCATATTTGTAAATTTGTCCTTAATCAATGAAGCGAACATTTGAGTATTTTAAAAGTAGTGAAATATGTTCAGTTTCTAAATTATATAGATTCTACATTATAGAAGTTAATGTTCTTATCATCACTGAATGCAGTAAACATGAAGAAATAAGAAAAAACATATCATCTTTCAACTAACACTGGAAGGTGTGCTGGACGCCATTGCAACTTTAATATTTCAAGGTTCTTGAAAAGTTCAATGTTTATAATGTAGTTCAAAGTATATGAATATAAAAATTAGGCTTGTAAGTAGCTGTATTTTAATGGCCACAACTGCCACAGCAATACACTTTTTAATGTGTTAAATATTTACATCAATGTGTAGAAAAAAACTATAATAAATAAAAATAACTAACTAACACAATGAACAGACATGTTTAATAAAACATTAAACAAATGGAAACAATTTATGACAATACAGCATACATTTTTATATGTTCTACACTTAAACATTTTCTATAGAAAAAATGTACCACACTATACTGGTATACCAGCAGTGTATTAAAACGTTATAAAATAAATTCTATTTCCTAAACACTATTTTTTTTAAAAGTGCTGTTATTTATTGTTCAAATGATAGAAATATTCCTAAAATATGTCATTATGTATAAAATATTCTTTAACGTATAAAATATGCATTGTTGTGCAAAATAAAATTGTATATGTACATTTTTGTGAAATGTAATTTCGAGAAATCTCACCCGAATGATACTGCTAGCCTCAACAAAAATATGTAAAAACATCACAATCAGTCTTCTAGTCATAAGTCATAACTCGTCATATAAGATGAATCAAATTTCTACGTTAAACATACTGTAATATTATAAAAAGAAATGTCATTCAGTTTCATCAATCACCAATTATTATCATTTGTACGAATTGTATTAATAAAAATTTGCAGTCGAGATATATAAAGACTTATGGAGTTATATATATTATTCACATTGCCGCATTCACAGTTTTCAGACCCTAGTCCTAAAATATTTGTAAGGCGGCTGCATCGAAGGCCTGTTCTGTTTGCCGGGCTGCAGGTACGCAAGATATACATTTTTTCACCATGACTTCGCTACACGAGCTCGTGGTCGGGCTGGCTTCGAGAGACCATACAATAATATTATTATAAATTATAATATTATATTGTAGTTGCATGATATTACGTTATTATAATTTACCCTTGGAGGGGCCCGTGCGTGATCTGGTCCATTCTGGTCACGAGTGGAGGGCCCATACGAATAGGTACATATAGGCTCACATGTCCACGGGCATAATTTTTATACGGTGACAAATCTGCGTTAGGCTTATTAAATAGCTCATTGAATAATAATATTCAAACATGTGACGTTTCAGTATTTATTAATGTTGGTGGTGCACCACAAGATATTCGGCGGATAGACATGATGACCGCACGACGCTCGGTGAGTTAGGTGTTGTGTGGTCGTTAGATAACCGTGGTAGTGGCATACATTTTATTAATACTCATTATTCGTGTTCAGTACAAACAATATTATCGACATTATTAGACCACAGAGAACATGGTGCACATCACAGAGGTGTAAAATAGACCATCGATGTGTTTTCCAATATTCTAATTATATCATTAATAATATTAGTAATATTATTCTTTCACGCTTGACTATAATATTTATAATTATAATGAGCTGCTCTAATCGTAAGCATATTATTTATAATAGGCTTCGTGCTGTACCGGTAGCCCATTATCGTTACGAAATCTATCATACGATTACATGCATTCTTTTTTAGGCGGTACCATTAAAAGGTAATTGGAAAAAAAACGCCAAACCAAATACTAATATATGATTGTACATCTTAAAATACTCATAAATCGGTTTAAAATTCAAATATAATAAAAAGCATATGATATTGCCTAGATAATTATATTTTTAAATGCATTATTATATTTGTCAAATAAGGATTCTACTTAAAGTAATATTATCTAAGAAGCTAAAATGTCGTTTAAAAAATTGTTTTCAATCCCTATTATCTAGTTTAAACATATATTTTTGAATTTTAATCATTGCAAAGCATCCAACAGGTGTCTTCAGAACATGTCAATTAGTAAAAAAGTAACATTTTCCTAAATTTTTTTCATGAACGTATAGATCGTAAATAATAGAAATGGTTAGTCGGTTTGAGGCGTCGGAATAATCTCTAACCATTTTAAAATCTAAATAACAAAAATGTCGTTTCAAAAACTATTTTTAATCTCTTACCTAGTTAAAATACATATTTTTGAATTTTTTTTATTGCAAAAATGTAACGCGAAGATATTGTGAATTATTGTTTTATATTAATTGTTACACTAACAAATCTGCGCCCGGAAGAATAGCAAAAGAATAAAATTATGTGATAATGAAAATAATATAGTAAAATATTAGTATGTTATGGTAAACATAATACATAATAATTTGCAAGTCGTTGGTGCGTGATGAGTGATGACTAACGATACGGCGGAGTCGTGACTCGTGACAATCGGTATTTGTATTCCGCATATATGACATATTATTTTGTGTTACGAGATGACATTATGCGACATGCGGCACACGACTCCACGAGGGTGATTACCGGCCACACGTGATATTCTCAATTATTGTCAAGACACGAGTTCGTGGCCCTTAAAATTTATTATGCAAAATATTGTATAATTATGTCGATACGCTTCGTGTGCTATCTGATCCACCACTTGTCTGGCCCACTCTTCCGACATCAGTCGTGGCCTTCAAATATGATATATTATTCGCGAGCGAGGGCCATGCATTTCACCAGTCGGGGTTTGTGCGTTAAGGGTGTTCCATATATCCAAGCGCATTAGATGCGGCTGAGAGACGGTACCTTTAGGGGGTGTCATGACAGTATTCAACCGTGTGACGTTCGAGTCTTTCTTTTAGTCGATGACGCATCGCTAGATGATCAGTTAGACTCTTATGTCGTTGACGCGTGACCGTCGTGTCAGCATGTCATGCACCTACCGCGTGGTCAGCTGACGCTAGCTAATTATCGCGGCCATTGGAATGTAACCGCGGTCATCGTGACGAACAGTTTTTACCGCGTCCGTTACGAACAACTTACTACAGCTGTCGACGTTTTTAGGCACGGACGTGTGTACTGTAGTACGATATTATTATTATTAACAACAATTCTGTCAGCGGTCGCCAGTCCGCATAAAATATGTGACCACCGCTCCAAAACTGATGACGCCGGTACACTATAATATTACTGCAGGGCCTTTGCGCCTCGTTTTTATTATTAATATTATGAACCGTTTCTCGTGTACCATTCATCGTATTATATTATTCGATATAATTATTATCGTACTCGGCGATTTCGTCAGCTCCGCTCCGTCACTCGTTTGCGGATTATGTGGGTCATTACTTATTATAATATGACGTGTAATATAATAATTTGTCACCCGACTGGTCATGTAAGCACTAACATACTTAATATTATAGTTCAAATTAGTATTTAAGGTCGGTAATCAGAAGAAAAAAAAATTAAACATCCGAGTTTTTTTTATATTGTACACTGTTTACTTGTGCGATAAGCAATTTATTCAGTTAAGTTTAATAATATTTTTTAAGTCAGTAAACATATTCTTGTAAATTATTTGAGTAAATTAGTTTAATATTACTTTCTGAATTGATGTTTTTGTATATGTATTTAAAAATTCAAAATAGTCGAAAAGTAACAGAAATTTGTTATAAAAAAATTATTAATGTCAATTCTAATTTCACTCGCAGTTGTACGCCTTTGAAGAGTCAACAAAATCATTGCTATTCCGGGACTGCGCTGAATCGTCCTCCGCCGGTATTTACACCACGGTTATATAACTATTTATATTATATAATATATATTATAATATAAATACTAGGGAAATATAGGAGCAAATACGTGAAATACGATGATTACGATGTGAAATATCCTAATTTTTGAAAATTATTCTCTCAATAATATTAGTCGACAAATATAGTTTAATTTATTATTTCCATTCGATGTTATTTATTTTGCATCAAACTAGCCGAGTTTCCTGTTTTGCTCGGAAAACATTATAAATTATAATATTATATTGTTATGATGCATTAAAATTGAGAAAAAAAACCAAGAGAAGTCGCTTTAATAGAATATTATTGGAGTGTACCTTGTCTCATTGAGTATCTATAGGACACTATAGTAATGACAAGTGGACCATTAGTATTCAGCAACGGCTGTGTTCGATTTAAATTAAATAATAACGCATCGAATTATTCATTGCATGCAAAAAACAATACATTTTGAGTGGAGACAGCTCGCTTGAATTCATTTTCACTAAAAACTTAACACATCGTTATTATATTATATTATAAACTGTTAAATCTATAAATCGACTTACAGTGGAACGATAGAAATAGGTACATGGTATAATAGCTTATAATTATTTTCAATATTTTTAAAATTGTATTGTGTATAGAAAACAATTATTTTATCGTAACAAGTTTCAAGTCCCTAATATAGTAATATTAATGTATTATGAATTACAACAAAATTCGTAGAAGAAAAGATTGATACTTTTCGATTAAATATAAAATTGTGTTACATTATTAGGTTTAAGAATATTAATTCTGATTTGTATGTATTTTTGATATTTCTAAATTAACAAAAGAGCTAATAAATATTTTTTCAGGTTTATCGGTAGCTTATCAAACTATTTGATGGTTTTTATTGAAAAACTACTACAGGTATCCAGTTAGTAAAAAACAACATTAAAATTTCTGCATGTTTTAAGTACCATAACCAGATAACCTACTTAATTATTCCCTTTATTACCTATCCGAAATCTACTGTTATATAGCAGAGCGATTAGTGCTTTTAGTATTAAAATCATTTACTTTTCATCAAATATTGCAGTTTAATTTTAGTGTGGTAACTTTTTTTACCTCATAATATATTGGCACTTACACAATACACTCATCACAAAACAAAACAATAAAATAAAATAATAGTACTGTAAACAATGTATACCGTGTAATTTTATATGCACTTTTATTCTTTTTTTTTATATTTTTTAATTCAACAATACACTAATATTTGTTTTTTAACACTGTGTAATTCAATAATTGTTTAGTCAGTTAAGTGCTTGCCGAATACGGTATACAGTATAAATACCTACCTAGATCTGTAAATATAGTGTTTCACGTTGTTATTTTTTCGTTTATCGTGTATATTTAAAAAAAAAACGTACTCGCTGAGTTATACTAATCGAAAAAGCTGAGACACTTTTTATGAGTGTGACATCTGCAGACAAATTGCACGTCATATAACCATTTAATAAAAAAAAAAAAAAACCGCCATTATTATGTTTATGCATAATATTATACAAACAAACACTAGCTATCTAAATGATAGGTACAATGTTTGATGTAAGTCAAGAAGATTAAATTTCGACGTTAAAAAATGAAGTAGGTACGATGGGTTATCACTTATCACAATGGGTTGTCTACTGTTCAAAGCGACCATATTATATATGCCATAACGGTCTTGTGTATGCCAGAATTCATGCTATTTAGTATCTCGTTATTAGAATACCCTTAAGTGGACAAATTGTGCAATGACCACTAAATTATAAAATCCTCAACGTTATCGTTAGTGAGCTTTGCATTTCAATTTAAGAAACCATAAATGTAAAAAAAATCTTCTCAGAAATAATTATAAATATGTAAATAATTTATCCTGAAAATATTTATTGCAAACCAAAGTTACAGAAAAAGTCATGTTTCCAAAAATATAATAATTAATAACTGTGCTGTCAGTCCATTGTCCGAATTACTGATAATTTATCTACCAACGTTTTAAAATTAGAACAAGAACGTTAAAACATTATTTTCTCGCAATTCACATAATTTACATTGTAATTTATAACAATATAATATTATAATATAGATACTTTGTAGCTAATATAGGCTATATAGCTATATATAAATAAATGATTTATTATAGTTATGAGTTATGCTTATTTGTAACTGTGTTGTAAATAATCATTATTACCTCAAACATGAAGTTAGTTATTTTATGGTTTGTAGAGCAGCAGTAAAATATTATATTGTGTAATAGAAAATATAAGTAAAGACTAGGTATTAACTATATTATAATATTATAAACCTTGTATATGTATTTATTATAATGTAAAAAGTCCTGTTCCTATAGGAGTATTTCCAACTGTCGTATTTTAAACGGTAATGAAATTAATAATATTAATTTATTGGATTCTCATTTTGTGATAATTATAACGTAACCAATTAAATAAATTATAATTGGTTTAAAGCCCACAACTTTAATTGCAGTATTTCGGCTTTTTACTTTTTGTGTAACTCGTATTTATTAAAAGAACTTTAGAAAAACAGTTTTTTTATGTAATCGTAAATTGTATTTCAATAAATTAATTTAATTCTCTCTATAGTTAATAGAACTTAGTGTATTTGTTCATCCTTTGATACGGACATTTTTTAGTATCCAGTTATAAAATAAAATAAAAGTTCAAATAGCATACTGAAATGAACTCGTCTTTAATGAAACTATAATCAAAATCCAATCTATAAACATAAACGGAATATGGCCAGTCATTCAAAACAAAATTTCAACGAATCTTATTTATGTAAAAAATAATATCCGCTGTGCATTTTAAAAAATTTTATGTAACTCTAAAAGTATCGTATATTTTGTCTAATTCAAATATTAATTGTATCAAAGTATTTAATGTCTATTTTTATAATATACATATAATATATTATATAAAATACTTAAAAATGATGTATAGTATTATGGACTTCGTATAACAAGGAGAATCATTTCACCATTAAAATCATATTTTAGATATTTTATATAAGTATTGTAATTAGCATGAAACCACCTTAGTGTTATTGTTTTAAGTTTTGTTTAAATATCTAAACAATAAAAATATTTATTATTTAAAATTCACGATAGTTTATTCGGTAAAATAGTCATAATATTTATAGATATTTTGTTGTTGTTATGTTAGTTAAATACTTAAATACCATAAGGTATTTAAGCTCCAGGTTGTTATACTGTATATGACTAAACTGGTTTAATAACAGCTTTGTACAGAATATATTGGGTCTAAGATTTAATTTGGACTTTAGAATGGGACCAAAAATATGCAGTTTTGAGTAGTGGAGTTGGCTATTTTTCTTGAGGTTTTTTCAGGTTAACTATCTGGTGTTATTTCAAGATATTGGATTTCCTTTTGTCTTTTGCACTTAAAATATATTCATGTTATATTAAGTTTAATTTCTAGACATTTTACTGGGTGAAATAAACAGTGAAGGTAATTTGAACTGATTTATTTTTGTTGATTTTTGTCAGACTTTAGACTATGTTTCGATTACGATAAATTTTCTTGCAGGAATTAAGCTGCTGTATTAATAGTATTATCTCTCAATTGATGGTATCATTGGTAGAGGTAACTAAGCTGGTGTTGTCAGTAGTAGAATATCAGTATCAGTTCAAGCATTGAATAGTATGAAAATATTATGAGATTGCGTTTTCCCTTCTTATTGTAAATTTTATATTTTCTAGATACATAGAAGAAGGAATTCGTTTTTTAATTCCTCGTGCAATATTCTACTAAAGGATTGTGCAAAATCCATTTCAATTTTGATGATTTTCCAACGCCGAAATGAGTTTTAAGTGATTTGTTTATCTTTTAGAATCAAATATTTTCATATTAATTATATTGAGATTGTAATTCCGTATCCTAGTACGACGTGTAACGTGTAATTAGAAAGTACCTAGGTACTTGGCTATTTATCTTTATAATTTAATATTTTTTTTACTACCTACGACTACGTACCTACTTGTTTTTCACTTTTTTTAAAAGAAGTTTTTTATTTTTTTTATATTTAATATGACTTCATTATTTATAAATATCTATAAATATTACAGTGTAAGCTTTGACGTATTTTTGTATAAATTCCACTTAGATGTATATATTATGTAAAAATCTTGTATGGATTATATATGACATACCTAAATAAATACCTAGGTAATAAGATTAATTTTTTGTGATAAAAGTTTTATTTTCCAAAGTGAAAAACCACATTGTGGAAAAATTTGAGTCAATGTTTTATGAAATATTTTTGTATTTTCGGAAGTGCGAATATGATGTTTCCACTTCATGAATGGACACGTTTTCATGAAATTATAGATTTCGTGAAGTGGTTACGACTTATATACATGTTATTGACAACAGGTTATAATATGTTAAAATAAAAATAAATAATATATTTAGCTGACAGAATATAATTTATTAACTAAGGTATAATCGTATTCTAATAAACATAATTAACATTAATTAAAATAATTATTATCATTAAGACATAATTTATAAATTGTCTCAACAATTATTGAATCTCTAAATTAATAGTTTCATTAAAAAAATACATTACATATAAATTATAAATTATATTATTACATTTAAAGTTAAATTTTTATACCTAACTTATAAATACTATAATATAATTTTCATTAATATATGTTTGATAGTTATTATGATTTAATACATATTATATTATAATATTTAGCTGCACAAAGTGGCATTGGAGCGGTGGACTCCTAAGCAATTTATTATAGGCAATCGTAAACATTTTCAAAACTTAGTCTAAAACACATTTCGAGGTACAATTTATTATTCAGCCACTGTCGTAATTTTGTATTATTTAGTGGAAATTTCAGAAATTATAATATTTATCATGCGCAAAGTGTTCTGAACAATATTCTAATTGCACATTTTTAAAATTGTATAATCCATATCAAATAAACAAAAATGAAGTACCTACGCATTAAGTATAAATTAAATACTTTAGTAACTATTGTCTGTTTATAATGTAATGCACCAAATAAATAAAAATAAAGTACAAACAAACACAACAATACCCAACTACTGAATAATTTTAATTTACAATATTATTATTATAAAACATTTGAAATCAACGGATTCTGAAAATTATTCATCGAATTTTTTTTAGAACACTAAGTAATAGGTACAATATTTTTATTAAATGTTCTAGTCAAATGTTTATCATATTTATCAGTGGGTGATATAGACTTAACTAGGACCCAGTGCCGTTGCCAGGGGATGTTTTAAATGTTGAACACCTTCCATTGGCTGAATTTATGCAAAAAATAAATGCGCATAAGATGGCGTACAATTAAGATTTGTACAATGATTTTCAATCGTTGCTATTTTGAAAGTATTCCAGCATTAAAAAATATCCTCAGAATAATATAGTATAGGAACTATTTATTCTAACTGTAAGTCAATAATATGTTATGATAAAACTGTTTGTAGTTGAACGATAGCATTGTTAATGAAAATGTTTTCTTAAGACTGTAAGAATAACATAATATGTAAAAAAAAATAAAATTATTTCAACTATCACTGTTATTATTCAGTGGTATTATTTTGTTGCTGGACTTTTGTGCTTTAAATCTAATCACAGTGTTAAAAACAAACCAATTATATTTTTTTTATCGATTTGTAACTGTAAAAATTATACTTCAATACCTATGTATATTATTTAATTTTCACATTTTTAAAAATATATAATTAAATATATAAAAATAATATAGGTACAATACATATTATAAAATGAAACCCTATCGTTTGTAATTTTCGCTTATTTTATAGTAATGGTTTTACAACTGTCATAAATTATATTGAACACAGTACAAAATATAATTTATTCTTCTCTTTTTCATTCTGGTGACGGTCCATTTACGCATTAATTTATATACCTACTCAGAATTTATGTGTCATAAAAAATAATAAACGGCCTCTTAAACAAGGAACGCAAGCATTTACCAGTTGTGTAAAAACCAAATATTAAAATATTAAATCCAAAATGTATTTGATTATTAAAGATAATGTCTCTTCATAAAAGCGTTTTTGAAACCATTATTTGATTGTTCCATTGGATATTTTGTATGAAATAATGTATCTCAACCTTGTGTATGATTTTATTTAATTTCTTATACGTAATAGACATACTCGAAATACTTTATTTAATTTCTTTCGTGACTGTTGTATGTTTTGCGAATGATGTGTGGTATATTACGTACGGTTACGGGGCTAACTTACCGTTTAGTACTACTGAAAAATAAAATAATAATTGTTCAAAGTACGTGTACATTTGTTGATCATTTGTAAAGAAAATTGTTTGTATTGGGTTACAGTAATATATTTTGATATTTCACTAAGTTTACCTGCATATACACTTCAAAGTTCACAGAATATGGTTTGAAAATTAACAATTTTGTATAATATATTTACACATGCAATTTTAGATTTTAAGTATTAATGATAAACTCTAAGAAACATAATTTTATTAGCCCAAGTTCAGCAAGATTGTCTTGTTGAAATGTAACGTAAGTTAAGCTTAGATTTAAAATAAAGAAAATTCAAATAGATCGATCGGTTTTTTTTTCAAGTAAGTAGAATTTTGGACAGAAATGTTAGAAACTGATTATTTAGAACTGAGGTAGGAAAATGGGCTATGGAGAGGGGTAAAGTCAAAATGTTTCTATATGTTCTACTTAGAATTAAGGTAAATCTACTTCACTGTAGACTACAATATACATAATATAATCTTGGTCTTAATTTCTCATGAGATTTCGTACGAAAACAATTTCTGCGCAGGACTGTATAATATTATAAATTATTTATAATACAGGAAGTAATAATTTTAATTAATATTGTAATCCAATACGTGATCTATGTGCGGTTCAGGTAAAATATGTATCGGTATGATGACCTGGATGACCTACCCATGATATTAATTATTATTATTGTTGCTTTCACGATGACCACGCATATGATTATATTTGAATCTGCACTGCTTGTCTTCATAAACAAAGATCAGAAATATTTTAGCATACGCAGCACGTCAGCGGAATAAAGGTAAAATGCATATCCAAATAGTAAATATTATTATAATAATTTAGAACATGTATACATAGAATTATTTACAATACATTAAATGGAAGGGAAATTGCTTATTTTAGGACTCCGGCGCTTATGTTTTTTCCTAACAATTAATTACGATGAATATACATTTACTACGTTTTGTTTCCTTTATTAGAACTGAGTTACAATTAAAGAACAAAAAAAAACGAATAAGTAATGTTTATCACTCGAGTGCAGGCGTGGTAGTTGAAATTGAATACTGTGATGAAGGATGGGTACGTCGTACCTAGGTAAATGATATTCATTGTTGCAGACAATTTAGTTAATTTACACCGTAACCATTAAACCTTGTTTGTATAATTATTAGGTATTTTACCTACTCAGAAAAAAAGTTTTGGAAAAGGAAGTTCCTGTTCCTTACAATTTTTTAATTTGATGTCCCAATGTCCCATTATGAGTAAAAATATTTCACTGTTATCATAATGTATAATATTATAACTAAATCATATTGTTTGTGTTTATTAAGTTTCACGAATCCTCCTAATGCGAGACATTAGCGTTTTATAATATTTTTTATTATGGTTTATGATCATCATTATTGTTATTTATTTTTAATACTACTGCCTAGATGGCTAGATGTTATATAGTATTTATCTATATATTATTACAATTTACAATTTAAATTTGTCTTCATGCCAAAAAAACGATTGTAATTTTTGATGTTGAACTATATACTGTATACTATATAGTAAGTTAAATATTATAATTACCTACTATTCAACTCAAATATACGTGCTTAAATATATGTACCAACTTATACATTATTTTACTCTGTAAGTCGTAATAAAAATTAAAACTTATGTATACCTTAACAATAACTATGTGACCATTATTGTATGATGGTAAATATATATTTTTACAGTTATGCAAATATATTTTTGAAAACCAATTTATTATAATCCTATTATAAATAATAAATTAAGGAAAACATTACATTTAATTTACAATTGTCTGTTATTGGCAGTCGATTTCTAATACTCAATTATTTTTAATAAATTATCAAGAATCTAATTAAGATATCACATTACGATTGTGTTAAATAATCAATCTTTCTAATTTTATTTTAGAAACAAACGCTCCTATTTGGAAAGATTAAGTACACCGACTTGATAGTAAGTTGTCAAGAACGTATCGACTCTCGAACAAAATTAGTTTTGTACAGTTTTATTTGTAAATGTTATTCAGTGACCAATACCCATACGCTAGCATCAGATGGTATTATGAAGATAATGCTAAGTATTATTAACAAGAAGGTGATATAGGTAGCTCACAGAACTTAACTTATTTTGTGATACATGTAAATATAACTTATAATTTTATATGTAAAACAGAATGTTAATTAAAAACAGCTTGTTATCTATACAAATTAACCAATCAAAAACAAAAAAAATCATACTAGAAAACTTTTCTAAAATCTATGATATTTTAATATTTTATAGCTGAAAGTTATTTATTTTTTAATTTTGTAGGATAGAATGTTTTACTAATAATACCTAATATAATATACATGGGTTTAAAATTTAAATTGTTCAATAAAAATAATAGCTATAATTGCTTAAGTTTTGAAAGGCACCAGTGGGCGGGCTTACTTAATGTTTAGTGTTTTGCATTATTTTTTTAAGATAAAGACTGAAAAGTTCCTAAATGTTGTCACACTATATTATAATATGGAATATTATTAATTTAACTTAATGTACACTTTGATGTTGCTATTAAGAAAGAGAAAAGGAATATGGAATGGTTTATTCGTATGAGATTATTCATAATATACAGGATAATGATAACATATTGTAACAACAGTCATGTAGATTAAAATATTTCAAAATATGTTATACCAATAATATTTTACAATTTAAAAAAAAATGATATGTAAAAAATTCGTATTTAAAATAATTAAAAAGATTACCTATACATTATAATTTATAAATATATATTATAAATATACTATGTATATGTCTGTTATCTATTATTAATCAATAATAAAATAAAAATGTAGAAGAAACTCATTAAAGTGGAATTTGAACAAACTTGAATATCTTAGACGAAAATAAAATTATTTGTCCAAGAAAACAGTACAACAAGAAAAAAAATTGTAAAACTCAAAAGAATTATTATTGTGCTTTTAATAGCATTTTTTTTCTGTCTCATCGCATTTCAGTTTTAGAGTCTTTTAGTTGCATTATTATGCTTATTTTTATTTTGTGACTTAAAGTTACTCTCACTAAGTTTAGATTGTATCTGGTGAAAAGAATGTACACTGCATTACTGGACATTTTTAGATTACACCCATTTCAGATCTTGCAACGTTCATGACGTTCATGTGATAAAACTTCTTGTTCACTAGTGCCTCCTTAATTACATTGCCTTGTTATAAAGGTAATAAATGTTAATTTTTATAACAATAATTTATGTTTATTTTTACAAATATAAAGTATTTACAAAATTAATATGATATAATATTATAACATTATAATGTTCAACTGTTCAACATTTGTACGCTTCAATTAAACTTACTTATGTGCATGTTAAGTTGTCTGAACAGTTTCCCGAAACTGAATAGAAGTTATAGTTTTTATAACCATATTTAGTATGGCAATATATAAATATATAATATTGTAGGTATATTTTTGATTCTGAGGTGAAAGATAATTAATCGATTTTACATTAAAGAGTCTTTTTATTAATTTTTTTTATTTTTGTGTCTAAAGATACTTTTTCAGAAAAAATGCTCCGATAATCAACTTAAAGTTGGTTTTTAGTAGCAAATTTTATCCATCTGTACTTTTATTATCATACACCAAGTTAAATTGATTTTTTCAAAATTATTGCATTTAAAAATGTCATTATTTGTATAAATTATAATCCGTTGAAAGTTATTTAAGTTTCCATGAATAATATTTTTAGTTATAACAAAAAAAACTAAAATTGTCATTCGTAAGTATCTAATTTTGTCAAACTTTGAACTTTAATAGTGTATACGACAAAAACGTTCCAATGTATCTTTAATATTTTTGAATGGTGATAATAACAACCTATAATGAATCTTGTATTTAATTTCTTGACTACGTCCGGAATAGGGGAATCACCCTAAGCTTCTCAAGAAAAAAGGTCATATTTTTTACTTAACCTGAATACGTCCACGTAGAGGGTGAACTGGCTTGCACCCCAAACATATTTGGCTATTAATATTTATTTTATTATTTATTGTCTAAAACTACAACTATCATTTTTAAAAGTTTAGGTGGGTGTACTAGTTTATATAATGTTTTTTTTTTATAATATACCTAAGACAATTTTTTAAAATTTTTTTATAGTAGGTATCTATACTTATATAGCTACTTTACTGTTTAGGCTGGTGTTCAAATACCAAACAAAATATGAAAATCGATTTTGATACCAAAGTTCAAACTAGATTCATTTTTCTACTAGAAAAGAAGCTGCAGTTGTTTAAAATCAAAGCATTTTTCCTAATAAAATATCAAAACAATCTTCGATCTTCTCAGAATCTTATATTATGTACATTTATAACATTTTATTAAAATAATTGTTTGTTAACCTTGATTCCCAAAAAGATCGACCGTCTTTGATCAGAATCATTTTGCATTGTATACAACAACGATTTATCATTAAATTCAAATTGAACACAAATTAATCAATTATTAAAGTGCCTACTTAATGACGAGCTACATTTAACACCTACTGTACAACAAAACGGTTACCTTTTTGACGGCTTTTTATTTTCAATGTGTGTAATACAAATTTCAAAAGTCAAAAACCTTGTAAATTTAATTCACGTCTTCACATTAAAATAGACAAGCATAGTTTTTACAAAATTCATCTAAATTACAAGAATTTACAAATCATTGTATAGTTATAATATCATAACATTTTTAATTTAATCGTAAATTCTTTAAAATTGAACACTAAATTATTCATAAGTTTCTTTAACAATATTCTAAAAATATCAAAAATACACAGATGCCACAACTTGTATATTATATACATTAGAAGTTTTAATTTCGACGAACTTTTAAAACTATAATATAATATTATATTTCATACGAAAAATAAAAATTTTGTGATGTTGTCATTAAAAAAAAAATAAATTTAAAAACTTAAACTTTTTTACTCTGACATTTATGATTATTTTCCACTCACAATGAGATTTTCAAAATACATATTTATAATTGTTTTAAATTTTTTTATACCTTGAACCTATTTCGGTATTAAAATGGTTATATGATACAGAGTATTGACTTATAAATAAGTTAATAACGATTTATATTATACGATATATTAATCAATGTATATATAATTTTTATTTTTTAGTTACACAAAATATTCACCAAACAATTTTTTGTCGAAAACTGATTTCCGTAAAAGTTTCCGTTTTTCTTTCATTTTTTTTGTTTTCCTCGATGTTTTTGAAAATAAATGGGAATTATTTGATCAACTTTTTTATCAGAAAAGTTACTGAAGTTGAAAATTGAAGAGTTATTTCGACTACATAAAGTGTATGTAAAATTAATACATTCATCGCTCCGCTCAGAATCTAAAACTACTAATATTGATAAAATATTAAATGTCCTGAAATTTTAAAGCTGAAACCCTCCCATCTCACTAATAATAATATAGTATTAATCACAAGCTATTGATCATTGAAAATTATTAAGAAATGCATATAAACAATAAATGCAGTTATGGACACTATATATACTATATACAAATACAAAAAACTATGGCTTATATAATATGTATTATGATAATATTATAGCGTATGTTATTTTGTTTATTATTTTATATACCTACCTACCCTATATAATAATGTTTATAAAATATAATAATAATTATTATTCGGTTAGGGCTGTGCAGATTCTATTAGTTTCTGTATCGTCATAAAATATTAGGACATTTCATTGTTTAGCTATGAGGCATTAAATACTGGTAATTTGTACAGTGTAAAAGTTATAGTTGGTTATATAGATACTGTGGTGTGTGTGAATTGCATTATGTGCCCGACACACGAATACACGACGGCGGACGTGACCGTAACTAGTTTCTGTACCCAGCTCAGTTTCGTTTTTTTTTTGCTTATCAACTATGGTAGACAAACTGCCAACTGGTACACAGTATAGATTAAGTTACATAGGGGTGACGTCGTGAGTGGTCGATGACAGTTGAATGTTGATAGGTAGGTATATACAACCACTCTACGATTCAACAATATCAGTTAGTTCTCTAAAGTTTAAACTGTTAAATTATCTGACCGTACAGGCTACAAGCACCGTAATGCACTACATGATTAGCTATAAGTAATGAGAATAGTTAGACAATTTAAATAATCATAAGCTATAAGAACCATAAAATACAATGTATTAAGTTAATTGTATGAATAAAACTATACGTAACATGTAAATATATTTTATTATCGTGTCGGGTTTGAATTTAACTAAAATATAACTAAGTAAACTGTTAGGTACACACAAAAATAAATTGTAGGTCGTACCTACGTTGATTATAGTATGTGTTATATAATCCTATACAATATAATGTAGGCACCTACCACAGTTTATAATATCATATCACTATATTTGGAATCGTACGAATTTGATGTTTAAAATTCGAATATGTAAAATTAAAATAATTATTAAGATGGTTATATTTATTATTTAGTAGGATTTACTTAAAAATAAATAAATGACGTAGGTGGTAATGTGTTTTGAGCCGTCTCTTTAAATTTCAAATAAATTGTGTTGTATACATTTTTTTAATAAAGGGGGAAATTGTGAATATTATGCTTTTATATTGTAAATAATATAATATTAGGCACCCGTACTATGACGTCTTTGAATTAAAAGTCAGCCTTTACTTTTGGGATAAATATACCATTATAAAAATTTGTAGTTAGTTTTTTTTTTAAATAAATACTTTTTAGGGGCAAAACTTTTATATAGTGTTTAGGTTAATGAACCATGGCGAGTTCTCAAGTCTATTATATAGGTATTCTGTACAGATATTTTATTATTGTATAATACTTTGTTTTCTGTGTGATATCGAAACACTACGCATTAGCATTACTTGTTATTTTATAACATTCTATAAAATGTAGTAGTTGTATAAAATTAAAGTTAATAAAAACAATACTAGCAATTCAATAACTTATAATAACATCAAAATGATTTTAAGTAATATTAGAGATCTCAGACGAAAAGTAACGGTTAGGACTCTTAATAAAGATCTTTGTTAAGTTATATTTGAACTTAAATAACTATCGGACAACCCTAAAACAATTTGTAATGCTCATCACATGACATTTATACGTTTAAATTGAATGCTGAACGTTCGATGTGGAATCGACGAATTATATAAACCTATTTTAATATATTATAATTAATATAATATTATTAATCAAAGTTATTTTAATTTGTAACAACAATATATTAAATAATTAATAAATTTAGTTATTGAGAAACAATAAAGGTCAGTAATTTAATCATCAAAGCTGTTCGTCATTACCTACTTTGGCCTGCAGACGGCAGTGCCTACTTACTTTTGAAATTGTATAGTTTTTCATATAGTTTGTTGTGAATTCAATCAAAAGAAGAATAAGACGAAAATTAAAACATAGTACAATCAGCTTAAATTTAAAATAATTAGTTATTAAAATACATATTTTTTTATTCGACAATATTATTAGTAATAATAATTTATTACCTTGTGTTTATTACAAAATAAAATCTTTTATGTTTCACGATTTTTTTTAATCCCCCATAATCGAGTTACTATAATATCGTACTTATAACCTACAGTAGTATATTATTATATATTTTACAAAGACAAGAAAAAAATGTTCCTAAAACATTTTACCCGTTATAACTTATTTTAATTCCGTAGGTATAGACATATTTAAGTGGCTTATTTTTATAAATGCTGTATACTATATTATTATATACCTTGGCAATATAATATTTAAATGACAATCAAGTGTAAATTATTGTTTTGTAACTAATTCTAAAATAATTTAATTTACTACCGAAATGTTATTTATCCATCGTTTAACGATTTGTTCAAATTTTAGCCACTAGCTAAGATAAACAAATATACATAAACGATTGCAGGGGGGCTAATGCACGTGGGCTCATGCGGTAAGAATTCGGAGTATTTTACAGATGTATCGTCATAAATATTATTAACCATTCCAATCGTTACTGGATATAGACAGTCATCTGGGATTTCTGTACATTTTCGCACAATCCATTCCACCTCAATGATATAATTTACACTCACGGCGAAAGAAAGATGAAAATCTATACAGGAAAAAAAAATTATTTATGATTTTGTTTCTCTAATCCCACAAGTTAATTGCGTATGTATAAATCGAATAACACAACGTACAACAATTTTAATAATAATAATACGTGATAACTCACATGATGACCAGAACATGCTCATTTGAATAAATTTAATTTATTATCATGTTTGCATAATAATTGCTTATATTATAATAATTTACAGAAATGTTTGTATGTACCGAAATATTCGTAGAAGTGATTATAATAATATATCGTGTAGTTATCGAACGCACAATACTGACTAGCATATTATACTGAGTAGCAGTTATAATTTAAAATATTATTATTATATTTTCTGTATTTTAAGATAATATATGCAAAAAATAGTTAGACAAAACGTCTAAAAATCAATTTAACCACCAAGTTATATAATAGTGGGCTTCCTTGAGTGCACGGTTCATGACGTGATATGTTTCAAAATGTCATGTCAATCAATGTGAACATTTGCAGCGGAATCGTGTAAATCATTATTTCAGTACAGTAACTCACATTCCTCCCTCGTCTGTTTCTCACTTACATATATTATGTACTACAGTTAGCGTTAATTACACGGTTGCGGTGGTACATCATCGGCGTGCATCATTTTAACAGTATACAAATAACCGGGTAACTGACCCTGAAGTGTGTTGTTAAATGTATTTTATTTCCATTCGATCCATTCATTGTATACAACAATATTTTCTATTCATTTTCATCAGTTTAACACTTCATGTGTATCGTTGAAAAGGTCCACAATTTAATAACTTACTGTTTGAAGCACATCAAATAACTACCTAATATCGTGCACGCACACTTAATTAATTATTTGATTTAATTGTTATTATATTTCTGCAAATCTATACTATAATATAACCGTAATAGTCAATGGAACAATATCATAATAATTAATATTACCTATACAATAATGTACCCACCACAAACCTAACAGTTGTATTATTATATAATTCAGTTATTAGATTTCTATAGTACTTCAGTATTTATATTTATATTTTTTATTTAGAAATACATAAAATATTACGATATAATTATACAAATATACCTGTAATATTATATTATACAACATACTGAAAATATATTTTTAAATTGTATAGTATTAAATAAATATAATTTATAAGGATTATACCTAATTTACTGTATTTTCATTCATAAAATGAGTTCGTATTTATTTTGAATACAGTTCAGAATCACATGGGTATTATTATAACAGGTAGTCATTTTAATTATGTTATGGAATATTTTATGTATATAAGGAAAATATCACATGAGACACTTAAGTGTTTAATGAGTTGAATGTAGGTACTATTTCCATACAGTAATAAAATACATTTTAGTCAAACGGAAGACTTGGAATACAGTAAGTATCTTAACTATGTGGTAGAACAGATGATAAATATTAAATAGTAAAGCATTTTCCAGCGCAGTTCACTCATAAAAGGCTTTCCTTTACTACAGTGCGGCCAACCCTGAGAGAGATCAATGAGATGTACATTTTGTAACTAAAGCAATATTAAATAATAAAGAATTTCCCACAGCGAGTAAAAAGTGTCATACGACTTACGTAAAAAACTCTAATACTAGTAATACTTATTCTAATATTTACAACGCGCATCATACTAATATATATCATATAATATACATGGGTTTAAAATTTAAATTGTTCAATAAAAATAATAGCTATAATTGCTTAAGTTTTGAAAGGCACCAGTGGGCGGACTTACTTAATGTTTAGTGTTTTTGAGACCTTCGCGAGTGTCTGACAAATAGTATACTTAGTTGCTTTATAACCGATTATGTTCTCTTTGCCAACCAAGATACTGACCTGGATACCTATTTCGAATACTTTTCTAAAGTATTTTATTCCTATAAAAAAAAATCTTTATTATTACAATAATTTTTTTCCCTAATACAATAAATATTTTCCAGGAAATGATTACAGTATAACTATTATACAATATTATAAACTTGTTTCATCAACAACTTAATCTTATGTATATACTTAATAGTATATTAACTATTAAAAATGAGTTTGATTTTATTTGAATGTACCCTTTATTCTTACCACATACGCCGAAATATTCTAAACTATTATAATTTTAACGAACGACTAAGCATAAAAACTAATCAAGAACATTTAAACGTTGAGCTAATATTTATATTTATAGCGTTTTTTAATTGAATAGGTGTAAATATTAATAGATAATAATTATTCACTAGATATTTAATGAAGTAACTGAGTTTTAGAAATGTTATTCACATCTTGTGAATTATATATTTTTATAATAATAATTGTTAATCAAACAAAAATTGAATCTTCTACTATTATTTTAGTAAAAGATACTTATGCCTTTGGTATTTGGGTTTACTCATTTGTTAATGCGTGAATAGTTTTTAAACTAAAATAATAGCTTTAAGAGAATGTCAGCGCATTACCTATTTGTTTTTTCTCTCAGACCCTCGTGCAAAATAGCAAATGTCTGTTCAGCAGGAGTGCAGGATCAACCTTGTATTGTCAGCTTTAGCTTTAAACTTAAAGTTATGAATATTATCTGTGTCTTGATATTGGCTTTTTTATGATACTTCATACCAAGGTATTGTAAGCACGTAAATGTTATATATATATATATTATATAAGTACATATTTTATGAATATTTTTCCATTTCGATTGAATATTATTTTGATGAAATATAGACAAAAATATATAGTATACTAGAAATTATCTAATTCCTTGAACCATAATGTGGACATTTCAGTCTCTTCTTACACCCCATCTACTTATAGTTCCACATTTTATATTTTAAAACTGAAATCACATTTTTGTGCATTAAATATAACATGCTATAGTATACATACCTACGACACATTTTGAAATAAATAAATTACAATAATATTCGTACATAACATTATAATCAAAACCTTAACAATATTATTATTATTATTATTATTATAGTTTAATAATATGATGTCTTTAAGTTTATATTTATTTTCATTATTCGCTTCGGCGAGTATATTAGTCATACCTGTATTATATTATACTGTATGCAGTGCAGTGCGCATCGTATCCAAATAGCGAATATGACTTGTATACAATTTATATGTAACTGTGTTAAGTAGACAATTGCATAGCATAAACAAAAATGGACAAATTAAAAAAATAATCGATGTTCAACCTGTATAATTCGACGGTGTAGTATTTGAATATTTATACGGAAAAATTTGCCCATAGATACCTACTCAATTGACATTGTAATAATTAGGAAACCTACCTATTTGTTTAATACAAAACAATGTGTATGTATAAAAGTCGTATAGTATATTTCTGCAATATTATCCTAACCAATAATTACCGACAAAACGTTTACTCGTATATGTTTTAGAAACATTCACTTATGCTTTAGTATAATTATTTTATACTATACAATATCATCAATAATAACATAAAAAAATCAAAATGTTAAGTTTACAGCATTTATTACATAATCATAAATCATAGTTCTCAATGTATGAAGCTTAGAAATTGTATTTAATTATTTATAAGTGCGAGTGTGCGTGTTGTATAGGATCGATATTCGATACAACTCAGCTATTTTAATCAAGTTGCTTAAGCTTATAAGATGTAATATAATATACCTATATAATATGTGTTAATGTACCTATTATATATTTATATTATACGGTCATGACAGTCAGGTTCGGCGAATATTACACGACAGAGTCGCAGGTAGAGAAACGCCAAAGAGATTTGACAAATATTGATTCATCGTTAAGTTCATGTTTATTTATTTTAAGAGCAAAAGACTGGGACTTCCAAGATTTGTTAGTCTGGAAAAATATATTTACAAATATTATTACATTATTTAAATATTAAATAGTAGGATCACGTTTTATTATGTATAAAGGAGCCATAAGGAGATTACAAAAAGATTATATAAAAATAATAAATATTATTATAATATAAGTTATACCTAAGTCTAATTTATAAATGTTAAAAGTATGTTTAGTAAACAGCACAGCAATAATAGCATGAATGTCATCCTGGAAAAGTGGCAGCTATAAATCAAAATGTTGATTGTGAACCAATTTCAATTGTTCGTAACTAATTGTGGTCACTAATTGTGGTCACTATTTGTTTTAGAATTTGTAACCTATCAATTAATGCTGAAAATAAAATTTTAAATGAGCCTGCTATAGCAGCGTTGATACCTGGTACCCACTAACTTAAAAAAATATGTAGCCCTGACACTCGCATTTAAAATTTGAGTTGTCAAAAAATTGGTTAAGTTATAATTTCTTAAATGATGGTTGGAAATGGTTTATAAATCAGTTCAAAAAAATGGAATTAGTGCTCAATTGGACAAGCGATGAATCACATTTTAATAAGTATCAACATTTTCTTCAGAAACCTTTCAAATATTAGAACAGTAGTTTGATAACTTTAAAGTGAATAAAACAAATTGAATAATAATTGATTTTGAAAAAGCGAAACTTGTAAGTAATTTTTATATATTATAAAAGTTTGAATGATATTTTCTTTTAAGGTGTCCAGCATTTTGAGTTACCTATCAAAAGTCAAGTGTATTATAATAATTTAAATTAAGATCAGTATAGGTATAGGTACTAGTATTAGATAATGATGAGTTTTAAATACCTACTTCTATATATTAAAACCAAAAATCTAACATAATAATTCAACTCATACTTTCAATTTCTTCACTAATCTATTTAAAACATTTTAAAAATAAATTATTAAGTCTTGAAATTGTGAATACAATGTTTTGGAAGTTAAGTACAGTTGAACAAACTGTATTAGATCTAGAATAAAATATAAATGCTTCTTTTAATTGAATTAGAAATGATCTGTAGTCATTAATTAATGTACATAGCAGTGAAAGTTTAATATTAATTGTTTTATTTACACTTATTAACTTTAAGCTTGCAGGACAAAGGAAAACAATGGAATTATATTAGATTTCATATCTATACTTATTGATTGTTGTAGATAAATGTATTTCATATTATGTTCAATGGATATAGGGATTAATGCTTTTTCTAATTAATTATTTAATTAATTAGGTTAGAGACATATGAGACATGTATTATAAGTTAGCTGAAATACCTACGAATGTTTTAAAAAGTCTTCCATGTAATAATGCACTCACGCTATACAGAATACTCAAAATTCTAATATGTTTGAACTTTCAAATAATAAAAATGTTATACCTTGTTAAAAAAAAAGGTTTAGTTTATAATATATTTTATGCATATTGTATAAGATTCATAATGTATTCGTAGTTTAGCTAGTTCTAGTGCGTACTTAATTTAAAACGAATAAAATGTTATTACATAAATGGAGAAAAAGAGTGTTTTGTTACAGTAATATATTTTTTACGATAATTTATTTATAATTTAGTGAAATACAATGCTACATGAAAAGTACTATATACATTTAATTTTAAATGTATCAGGCGGACAGACAGTTTTAGCGTAAACACACACAAGTATTATAATATGGAAGTTTGTGTAAGTAATTATCACAGACGGACCACATGCACTCTTGTGTGTTATAATGTTCTACCTGTAGCAAACTCAGTTATGTTATTTCGATCAAACAGTCAACATATGAAAAATAGAATATGCTTTGCAAAACCAATTATATATTGATTTATATAAAGCAGTATTTTTTAGGTAGGTATACAATGTAAAGCGTATAAATATTTTTACAAATGTGCGATAAATATATTTTTTTTTAAAAGTTCAAGTAATTCAGCAGTTGAGTTAGCAAAATAAAAAAATTACTTTTAATGGTTTGATTTTATTCAATTCAAAGACCAATGTTGTTTGAATAAATTTAAATATTTTGAAATATTATTAAAAACTATCTATCATAAAATTAATTTTTTACTCAAAAATTGGATTTAATAAATTTAGAAAAAACTTTTTGTAAATTTCATAAAACTAGAATAATTAGATACACGTGTAGTTTTGTAGTAATTAGTTTTTTTATAAGATTTTGTAAAGATCATTTGAAATACTTTGAGCTGTGTTTAAAATTTAAATAAGTATAGTCATTAAGAAATTAAAAAATGTATATTATGATAGCAATTAATTAATAATAAAACTATCAACATAGGTACAGATAAATAACTTGAATTGCATCAAAATATAATCGTCCAAAAGTATAATTATAATATGACAAGATAGGTACTGTAATTAAAAAAAACATCCAAATTAAATATATATATATATTATATATTTATATTAAAGAACAAAATATATAGTCTACTATAGTAACATAAACGTAATTTAAATAATTCGTTTAAAAGGATAAAATAATTCACTTATGATGGTATTTAATATTATAATCAATGAAATTAGTTATTAAACCAGCAGCTGCACCAGGTCATAAAATTTAATTTACTATAAATGATATTGTTTTAGGATATGTATTTTAAATCACCAACTTAAAGGAAAAAAATTATTTAAAAATAACGTGTAGTCTACTAGTGAAATGTATTCAATAAAAATATTGTGAAAATATCTAAGATACGATAATAAACTATTCATAAATTATTATAAATGCTTACTTGACATACATTTGAAATATTTTACTTCAAATTCTGAATTCGTTGACCGTGGTCCCCCAACGAACTTGTTCAGTGAAGCACATCATCTTCTTGAAGAATAAATAAACTAATGAATAAAAAAAATGACGAAATGAAAACTCAACATACAAATATTACAATTGTTCTTGGAAAATCTACCTAACTGATTCTTTGAATATGAGCCACGGCTCATGAAAGAACATTTTAAGTTATGACTACATTAATATCCTTAAAATTATTTTTAATAGGTACTTCGAGAATATATTTGAAAATTACTTAAACATATATATGTAACTTTGTTATTATAATATTGTACTTATAATAAAAGTTTTTTGAATGCAACTGAATAAAATACAAAAACAATCTATTTCCGTGATTCAGTTATTTATTTTAACAATTATTATACTATTAGGAAATTACTAAAACTAACCATTTGTATCATAATTTATTAAAGCCTTATACTTTGTGCATAAAGTAGCAAATGCATAAAACATGTTAAAATTATTACTTTTTTAGTGGTGCTGGTACAAGATAAGTATAAGGTTGTACTGCTTCCAATAGCATTTAAAAAAAATGTAATTTAGTGTTGTACAATCAACAATGTCACTATTCATTTAATAGTATTAAACATTATCTTATAATTTATTTATGTTTAGAAGATATTATACACCATATACATTGTACCTATTAGCTGAATATATATATAAATATATTTTTTTAAGTACTAATAATAATTATTACAATTCATTTACAATGCCACAATGGGCTGTGAGTAATGAGTAATTTTATTAGGCTAGCAAAAATTAATAGAAACGTTTATATTGTACTTTAAAATATGTTTGAAAAATGTTCGTTCAACAATTATCAAAAACATTTATTACGTCACTGATTATTAGTGATTATTTTTAAGTATCGATCATTATTAACAGAAGGCTCTTGTTGTATTTGACTTTTAAATAGGTTTGTAGAAAGTAACTATTTATCTTACCAATCCCTAAGATGATAATTATGATTAGGTATATTTTTAGGAGAATAATACACAATGTGTATGTACAATTTATTCACAAATTATTATAATACAGATACCCTTTGTATAGTTTATACCAGGAGAGACCGTGAAATATCTGTCTTTGAATTATATATTATTTATTAAAATAGCATGTAAAACAGTTTGTAATATTTTAGTTTATAGAATTAATGAAAATTCTTTTCTCTACTAGGGAAATAAAAATATAATTTATTTTACAATTTGAACATACACATTATAATGTTATGTTATAATAGTATTTTGAAATTACAATAAACTTAAAATGTATACAGAAATCATTTACCTAACTAGTTACCGTAAATTGCATTTAAATAATATTATTAAAGTAGAATGTAAAATAAACTGTATACACACATTTAGTCGGATGTGTAAAGCAATGTCAAACAACTATTTAATGAGGATTTTACGTAAAAATATTTAATATAACACTAGCTGTACCTATGTTTGTGATATTAACAGCGTTTTCTTAATTAATACTTAACAAATATTTATACCAATTAATTAAACTTCAGGAATATAATTAAAAAGCATACACATAAATACATAATTAAAGCACGTACACTATAATAATAGGTCTTTAGATATTATATAATTCCAATGTATTTAATTTTTAATTCAATTTGAACAAAACTACACATTTTATATTTTATGTGTAAGTATAGTCAGTTATTACTTATCGCTCTCTTTGTGCTTGCCGTATTTATGAGTGTTATAACTGACTGCTATCAATGTTTGCTGAATGTATGGAGAAGATCTTACGGATAGCCCCGAGGGCCAAAAAACCTTGAAAAATATCTGGGACTGGTAATATCACTAAGACTTGGATATAAATTATCCATAATCATAATTATTATACATGAACGGTTCCCTACCTCGTTTGAAATCGCCTATATGACTATAATCACTATATTATATATAAAGGACTGAAAGTCACACTAAAGTTAGTAGTTAGAGTTTACAATCAGTCTGGACATCAGCGAAACTGTACGAGAAAATCTTCATCATGAACTCTTTATTTTATGTGAGCGTCGGTTTTGATGAACGATTTCCTAAAATCGTTCATCCATACGTCCTTTTACTTTTAAAATACTTAACTTATTTTATTTTATTTTTATCTTAGGTAACTTTGGCGTTATTGGTAGCTGTGGCGACAGCCGACGACTCCAGAAGCAAAAAAGAAGCCATTTACAATCCTTATGGACAAATCACAGGTAAGCATATCACTGTTTTATTATAATATAAGTAAATTGATGAAAAAAACATAGCAATATATTTACATATTTCAGACTTAATGCCTAAACATTGTTCATAATATCTATAATTTAGTATTAAATAAAATGACGTAGGTAGGCATAACATTATATTCTAATATTTAGTACGTATATTTTTTTACTTATAGGATTAACCTGATGATAGTGTCTTACCATATAGTAAAAACCGAAATCAGTCAATAAATTTCAATTTAAAGCTACGGTTTTTCCTAAACTCATCGTGGCCATGCAATGACACTAAGAATCTTAGCATAGTATACACATAGTGTCCCACCATGTTTATATTCCTGTCAATAACATTTTTTTATTTAAATTTTTTAAATATAATTAGTATTAGTTGGCTTAGTTTAACTAAAATAAAATGTAGAAAAAATAATTTGTGTTTCCTAAAAATTTGAAATAAGCAATTTCAGAACTAGTTATGTATGTTTCGAAAAACTGGTATAGGAGTATATTATACTTAGGAAGTTGGAAAGGTGTGTATTTACAAGTAATGATGAGATGAAATATAGAAATCATAATGATGGTTAAAATTAAACACATTTTTATTTGATTTATTAAAAGAAATACCATAGCTTTTAGTAAATTATTGTATACAACTATATAATATTACTTATTAGAAACATAATACAAAATAAATATTATATCTACCACATAAATTATTTAATAATATTATAGTTTATATTTTAATACATTTATTGTAATTTTGACGGCAAAATAGCATTGTATACCTATATTAACAAATTTAAAAGGATTATAACCAGTAATAATACCAAAAAAATAATACATATTTTTAGTCATAATAGTTATTAAAAACCAATTACCGTATATATTTATTATTAGGTATGAAAATAAACATAAAAACGTACCTAAATAACGTAAATAAGCTAATTTTATTATTTTATCTGTATTTGATACCTACCTATTTATGGACTAGTGGAATATGGATATACTTCAATATTTATACATTGAATGTAAATAAAATGAAATTGTATTCAAAATAAATCTTATTTTTGTTTCACTTTCTGGATGACTGTTATAAATTTACTGAACGTGTTCATAAATCTTCAAAACAATTAGACGAAATCAATATTAGGTAGATATGTGATTATAATATGATTTTGCTAAAGATGTTTAAAAATATTTATAGTAATTATTATAAAATTGCGAGATTAAATTATTAATATATTTGTTCACAATACTAAAATTAAAACCTTTGCCACGTATTATTTTTTATTTATTATAATTATTTACACCTACTGAGCACCAAGTATAATCTAAATGATTCCTAGGTAATTTTCTCTTAGCTATATTACTACGTACAAACTTCATCTATAGTAAAATAATGTACCTATGTCAATTCAACTAACTAATATCTCAGAAATATTTGTTTCAATACTGTTTTTAAAAATTTGTTTATTCAAAAACACAATGATAAATTCAATACACTTTAATGAACAGCTAATATTATATTGTGTGCAATATAATTACACAGTACATAGATAGGTATATAAGTACAGTTTTTATACATATATGCGTGTGTGTGTTACCTATAAGGTCGGGCAGTGGTGGTTTTGAGTAGGGCAATCACTCCATCCCCATTAGGACTTGGTTAGTTCCTATCAGTAGGTACCTATGTACATTTTAAGTATAAAAAATAATAATTTAAGACAATTATTAACAGTAATTATATATAAAGTTTTCAAAAATAATATTTGAATAAAACGTAAATACCTATGCTTGAACAATCTTTGGCAGTAGGGTTATATGATAATTTTAGTGCTAATGTACTGAATTCATTCCCCCCCTCTTCTCTTCCTGGTTATTTATAAACGATTTTCCGCTCCAGAAGTCTGATGACGTCCGTCTTACTAAATGGGCACATACACATAAATTATTATTAACACTTAGGTTTTTTGGTTCGATTCGGAAGTCTTCTCGTGATTTCATTTCTTCTAATAGAAACGTTACTCTTTTCTGACAATATAAAATTGCACGTGTGGTGAAACTATATTGGATCCAACATACTATTCTCACTAAATTTTTATAATACAATAAAATAACATTGCGGAAATTCGTTTTACCGTGTACGTTAACGATTGTGCCGATATAGAACGGTACGCAGTTTAATATAATAATGTCGTTTGTCGTTCGAGCCCGTAATAGCGTAACGCGCGGTGAGATGTGTTACACGTACACGTTTCAAAAAATAGATCGGACCATGACAGTTCGATGATCATTAATATTAACGACTAGTAGAAATCGACTATGACGGAATCCGAGGGATCAGACCGTGTGGTTGAATAATAAATTGTAAACTGTCTTATGCTAAAACAAAAATTAAATCATTTTACTTCAATTAATTTTATACGCTACGAAATTGAAAACACCATTAAATTGCAAATGTGAATTATTTACTCTGATCATAATAATCTACACCAACTTGTGGATTTTCTACCAAACTCGTTTGCGACAATCCAATTTAAAAATACTGAAACTCAGATTATACTACGTTTGTTACCTGTTTAGCTTAAAATATTTAAATTGGTACTATCAAAAAGTGTTTTACAATTTTATTTTATAAACACTCAAAGTGCTCTGTTCGGAATTTAGGATGCTTATATACAATATTTTAAACTAATTATGTGCCAGATGCCCTTAAAAAGCATAGTGATCGATACGATTCTCGACGTCATATTATAAACGTCGAACGACTTGGTGTCTTGAACGCGATATTTTTGTTTTACAGATGCCAATAAGTATTTAGCTACGGTCGGATACAATAATAATTACAACAACTATCAACAGCTGCCGTACAACAATAATTATCAACTGGCGGCGTATTCGGCGTACAACCAACAATACTACCAACAACAGCCGTACCAGCGTGTCGGTGGCTATCCGTACAACGGCGACATCGCGACCGGCTACAACCACCAACAACACTACAACCAGTACGGTAACTACCCGTACAGCGGCTACCAGCGGTACAGCGGCTTCCAGCAGTACCCGTACAACACTAACCAGCAGTACCCGTACAACACTAACCAGCAGTACCCGTACAACAGTAACCAGCAGTACGGAGCTTACCAGCAACAGTATCCGTACGGTTACCAAAACGTGTACGGCCAACAGCAGAACCCGTTCGGCTACAACAACGCGTACAATTTCAATCAGGTGCTCCGACAGGCGCCCGCTTACCCGAGTTCCGGTGCTCAGGCCGTCAGCCCGCCGGTGCCACATCCGTTCTATCACGTACAAGGGACGTATTATCCGACCACGACCGAAATTAACAAGCCACCCGCGGCCCCCGTCACAGTCGATCCGAAAAAAACGTACAAATGAAAACGTCGAAAACCTTAAGAATATTATTATGATGTCACATTATTGCAACAGTATCGTTGTAATAAAGTGCTAGGAAATGGAAAAAAAAAAACATTATGTAAAACCACGCCACGATATTGTCATTATTATTATTATTATTAATATGCACTTATAAAAAATAAATACATCACTTACAGAACAAAAACCAATGCAGCGTGATCGTTTCAAACATTTTACAAAAAAAAAAAAAAAAATCCATAACAATACTTAGTAATACGTTTGTTTTTAACATCAGCCCCATTAATCACTCCCGACCATTGTCAAACAAACGATTTGAGCCATTTAAAATAATAGGTCATAATAGTAATCCAATAACTAAATCCACAAAATAAATCGTATAAAATCATCATGCTTCTTGCGTGATAAAATATGTGTGTTGCACATAAGCAAATACGTTTAATGTTTTGTTTGGATTTATGAATAAACGAGCTTTAGATGTTGTATGTCTACTTATAGGTACAGTTAAAATACATACAAACCAAATGCACACAAAAATAAACTGAATCTAATGTTATAAAATATAATAGAAAACTGTACCAATCGCTTTGAAATTTATGATATGATCTATATGTCATATATTGTCACTGAATATAATAATTGTTCTGTTCAATATATAATATGTGTTGAGTGAACGATTGAACTTCAAGTTTTGTTGATTGGTAAAAAAGGTTTGTGTCTACCAAAATATCATAGATAAAATAATTATGTACGTAATTCAATAATTCTGATTAAAACTTTGATTGCGATGATTTGATTAATTTTTTTATTTAAAAAAAAAAGTTACATTTCACTCTTTAAAGTTGCTCAATTGATTTTATTTTACTTTCATCGGGAACCTCTTCATCAAAAGGTTCACTCATTTCGGCTAACCTATGTTCTTCGACATCATCTTCAACTTCTTCGTGAAACGGTCTTTCGGTCTCTATTTCTACATCTTCGTGATCTAGGCTTTCTGCCACACCATAATTATTAGTTGGATTAATCAATTTAACCGGAATTTGTGACCCGTAATAGTAGTTCATGGCTGTAGGTATAGGGGCATAATATAATAGTCGTTTATGATGAGGTTTCTTCGGGTGGTGACAGTGTTCTTTTTTATGTTTTTTTTTTTGGTTTTTTTGGCTTATGTTTTTTATGAACTTTAGGACCACATGGCTTACATGGTTTGTGTTTTGGCATCGAAGGCTGGTGAGGTTTATGCGGATACAGTGGCTTGTGCGGATGTGGTGGCTTATGTGGATGTAGTGGCTTATGTGGAAGGAGTGGCTTATGTGGATGTGGTGGTTTATGTGGACGGTGATGGTTGCGAGGTATCCAATGGACAGGTACTTGACGTGCTATTAGTATAGGATGGTGCCGATTTCTGACAACTATACTCAAATCTCTCATAGGTCGTATGATTCTCATAGGAGGACGGCCTTGTTGATCACTTATTGGATCTAATGCTTTGTTACGTTCTTTTGGTTTCAACGTCATTATAGACACCTCTTTTACTTTTTTCACTTGTTCGAAATCTTCATTACCATCTTCGGGATCTTCAATTTTTTCGTTTTCATTAAGTCTTTCGTACGAATCCATTTCTTCCTTGTCATTTAGTTGTTCTGGTTTTTCCGGTTCTCCGTAATCATCAATTTCCGGCTCATGAATTTGTTTTGCTATTGATTTTGATGAACTTGTAGGCATCCATACGTCAGATACCTCAGATTTAAATTCATCCGGAGAATCTATTTTTGGTCCTTGAAGTCCATAACTTCGAGAGCTGAGATCGTCTTGAGTGTCAATTGCTTTTGAAGGTAAATTCCTGTTTGTACTATTGTGTTTAGTGTGCTCGTCATTTAATCTTCGACCGCACGCTAGTGCTGATAACCAGAATAAAGCCAACTGAAAAACATTTCAACGTGATATTTATGATAGATATTCTAATAAGTGAGTAAACACTGAAGAGTATTACAAATAATCTCTCAAAGATTACAACAAAATAAGCGTTATTCCATGTTGTTGTAAAACAAATTATAATTTCTTTACAAATACTGAGAAGGTAGTTTATTAAAAAAGTGCACTCATTTTTTTCAATTTCAAAGTTAATTGCAATGTATTTTAAATGTTAGGTCGGAGGTATGGATAACTTTCAGAAAGCAAAAATGTTCAAACATATTAAATCATATGAAAATAAAAATTGACTAAAAAACTAGGTATTGTTAAATTGATCACTTTGTACATTATAATGGTAATAATTGTTAAAATTCGATACCTAGAGTGTTAAATTCGATTATTCGATTATAATAATAATCGAAAACATTTCCATATCGATTTTATGGAATTATTAAAAAATGTTTATAAAAATAAATATTTTTATCGCTTAAATAGTATTTACATTTGCCAAATAAGTATTTCTATCAAAACTATAGTTACGTAATTATTTGAAATGTAAAGGCCATAGGTCCGTATGATAAAAAATATATTTTATTATTAATGTAAAGCCGTGGAAACACTGTATACATTTGAATTTATTTGATTGAAATAATTAGCAATAATACTAATACGTTTTTTAGATAAATATACATATTATATACATATATTTTCCATTAGTTTATTATAGTTTTATAAAAATATTATGAGTACCTATTTTGTAAAGGTATTTTGAAAATATTGAATTAGTCATTATCTTAATGATATAATTATTCATTGTTAGGTACATATAAAATCTAAATATTTTTTATTTATACTTACCAATCGTTTTGTATCCATCTTCATGCGTGGTATTCATGACGACAATTCGATTTCGACTCGAATGCACATGATGCTTTTGACACAAACACCGTTTGTAAACTGTCATTTTGATCAACGAATAAATCCTCAACATATGCGGGTCATATTCCACCTCCACCGCACGAAATGAACCGTGTCACACTAATTGTACAAAGTTTTGGTTTTCGGTTTTGGTTTGTTTTTACACACGCATTTCCCAATATTATGTCACGTTATCGGTCGCTCGGTATCGTGACTACGACGTTTTGGTTGTTTTTATTCTTGTGATGGAAAAAAAAAAATCAATAACGAGTGATGTAACTCAGTAGCACTGGTAATCGGAACGAAATGGAGATCGTTTTAATTGCAGGAAGTTGTGAAATCGTTCACTGGACGATGGTGTGAAAATAAGGGCACGTTTACGGTAGAGAATCATTTATCGAATACAGTAGGCACCTAGTTTCAGGTCACGGTCAATAGTGGATATTCACTTGGGTAATGTGGCCGGTTAACTGTGAAAACGAGTCTTTAAAGAAAACTGAAATTGATACGGGACAGACATAAGTAATTATAGAATACCAATTAATAGTGTGTACAAATAGATGATTTAATGGAAACAAACATTTTGAGTTTTAACCCCGTTATTTTTATAGTGACGCCAAAAATGACATGAACGTTGAACAAACACACTTTATGCATTTGTACGAATGGCTTTTATTCCTTATCGAATCCACTTACGCAATGAATACTACTACCCACTCTTAAAACATTCTTATGAATATAGAGTACTCGATTCAATTGTAAAATATATATTTAAAAGTGAATAAAAGCACGACAACTTTAAACTTCTAAAACGTTCTTTACTATACCTCGTAAATGCATACGAATTGAAGCAAACAAAAAAATACAATTTTTGTACGATGGAAAATTATTACGAAGAAACTTTTGTAATTTAACTTATTTTTAATGTATAATATAATACCTATGAGTTCACACATTCATAAAAAAACTAAAAACTTAGTTTTTTCTCAAAAAGAACATGATACTTATATGAAATACATTTTTATTTATACTCAAATACTGTGTCCATATGTATTCACGCTATGTATATACTATACATGTATGTATGTATGCTAAGATTATAAAACAGGCGGAGGGGTAAAGTGTAAATTAAACTAAACTAAGATTTATACAGTTTTGATATATGAATAATATAAATAATGCATTTATTAGGAGGGAAATGTCAGAGGGGGAGGGGGGGAGGTTAAACACCCAAATTACCTCTGACTATACCGCGTATGTATGTATATATAATGAATTTATGGATATTTATATTATGTATTTTTTTTATTTCAAAGTAAATCAAAAATTAATGAAACTTTTAATTAACTTTCTTTTAGTTTTATAATAGTACCTATTATTTTAACAATAATTTTAAATATTAACGGACAAAATATATCGATTTATATAGGTCTTACATCTCAACGTTTCATGCATAGTCGTATGATTTATTAGATAGTTTAATATTTGTAATAATATTTTAATGTTGGCCATTTTTTTATAATGTCAATATTGTTTGATGTATTGCGTTATATCTGCCACATTTGGACTTGCACTTTAGTAGCTTCTTTAAGTTTTAGTAAACACTATGCATATTATATACTAGTACATTATCAACAATATACATACAGATACTTTATGCCATTTTTGAACTTAGATGACTGGTCCCGGGTTCCAGTTCATACATAGAAAATAATTTATAATTTTATTACAAATTGATAAGTATTTTAATCAAGTTGGACATGAACGTCATTCGTATCATTGATTCATTATATTTTATAAACTCACGAGTTACTTAGTTCATTTGTAATAAAAGTATTAAAATATTATACATGCATTTGATCTTTGATATAATGTATTATATGGCATAGTGTATAAGTACACAAAATATTCATATTATTTGCCTTCTATAATATTGTATCTGTAATCTATGGTCTTTAACCATAATATACATATTTTACTGTATTTATAGTTCCATAATGAATTTATTTTAAAATTAAATAATTAAATAAGCGATATGCTCATATGGCCATATCACTGTGGAGACAATTTGTTTTATTACTATATTTAAATAGGTAGGTACATGAATATTGAGAATAATAAATAATTATTCATGAACTTAAAAACCCTTCAAAATTGATTTTATTTCATAAGCATTATAGAACTGGGTGAAAGACGTTTTCAAATATTTACAACACAGATCTCATTAACATTTGTGGTGATTTATTATTATTAACTAAACCACAGAAATTTTGCGGTTCAACTGAATTGTGTATTAGTGAGTTGGCTTTGGATAGGGTTACTGTGGTACTCACGTTCGTGCGATTGGAATGTTTTACACGCGTCATTTATTTGGGTTCCGGTATGAAAAAAAAATTAAATTCACAATAAGTATTCTAACGATATTTAATCAATATTGTCGTACTATATTCCACGATAGGTATATTAAAAAGACATTTAAGAATAAAAAATAAAAACCAACATTAGCGGGGATATTAAAGTGTATTGGCTACCTATATTAACGAATTTAAATTTAAATTCGTTAATAACTTAAGGTTTTTCATTATTTTTTGCATTTTTGTTAGACGAAAAGTTTGAAGATTGTAAACATAACATGTATTTTATTTACCTATATTATATAATCCATATGACTATACACCATATACACAAATCTTATATTATATAATATGTATAATTAAATATAGTTTAAATAAAATTACAATAATAATAACAGAGTTTTTTTTACTATGGTAAAATACTAAAATGTTAGTTTTTGTAATAATGAAATTAGATTTTAAAAACTATTACTGTTACTAAAATTAAATAAATTTAGATTGATTATAATAATGTAAAAGCCAAAGGGGATAAAATATATATTACGATTTACGATCTTTTCAATAGTAATTTAAAGGGGGAGTTACTCTGCTTTGAACAGTTTGAGTCGAGTATACCTCGCCATTGAGTAGGTAACTGTAATATATATGCAAAATTTGAATTCAATGATGGATCATACATCATTCTCTGTGGAGACCGTCTGTGGCTAGTTAATCTGTATTTCTAAGGATATTTTATTTTATATGTTCATGATATTATATTCTTTATAAGACGTAATAGATTCGTAGAAACCCGTGTAGTCATCGCTCAGAATTAAATATTGAAAGATTTTCGTTTTTGTGTTTGGAACTGGTAGGGAATAAAGTTTAATCTAATGTTAACTATTTTTGGTATTATTGTGGAGTGATAAGAACACAAAGTTTCAAAATAAGCATATTTTGTATAAATTTAAAAATATATTCTTTAACCAATCAAAGTAAACTAAAACTTAATTTGATATTTTTACATTTGACGTAATAGGCAAAACAATAACAATAACATATAATACAATTTACTATTTATTAAATCTAAATATTTGAAAAACAAGTACTTTATAATATATTTGTTTAAAAAGCTTATCTAAAATATAATTTTCAATTTAATATGTTTTGAATTAAATTTAATAAATTAACAATCAATATATATGTGATTTAAATGACTCATATATGTTTCCATATTATCACTATGTTCACTGTCTTGTTTTATTTATAATATACATAACATTATTCCAACTTTATATACTTGATTTTCTTCACAATACAATTGTTATTTTTCAGGCATGTGTTGGTAAAAGTGTAAAACAAAAAATCATGCAAAAACGGATGACATTAATTGTACATTGTTGAAGCAAAATATAAATAAAATTTAAAAAAAAAACATGTCATTGTAAAACCAATATCTTAGTCGTTCTGCTCAGAATCTAATACATACCTGATTTAATTTCTCCAAAAAATTTTTAAATGCTGTAATACGGTATTCAATCAACACAAATTAGCCAAGTGTTTCTGGATTTAAATATTTAAACTAATTATATAATATATATTATAAATAATGGTATATATCAGCTTGTATTATTATTTTTAGGCTTAAAATATATTTGAATAAAATATAATTTTTTACTCTTTTCTAAGTAATTGCAATTTGTATACTTATTACTTATTAGTTATTCAAATACATCATATATATTAATAATACAAATGTACCATCTGTTATACATTTTATAAATGTAATGGTAATTTCTTATATTTTACGAGAAATAAACATAAACAATAAATTATTATAATATTATCACCTATACGGTAATATACATGTACATAATATAATATGCACCTACTATATATACTTGTAGGTATAAACAGGTAACTTAAAAATAAATGAAATTCACTTGCAATATTTAAGCAGCGTAAATTGTACGATAAGTAAAATATAAAATTGTAATTATTATGGTCTTATAATACTTGTTTTTCATGCAATACGCGTATTATGGACGTGAACAGGAGATCAATATTATACTTCTTTTCCGAGGGATGGAATAGATTGTAATGGTGGGTCAAATTTTACTAACTTTCGATTCAGGTTTACAATTGTTTGAGCTTATTGTCAACTATTTTAACATAATATTAAGTAATAATATATATTTTTCTTACACAATAAATTGACTGGGAATAAAAGAAGGAGAAGAAAAAAAATAGTTATTTAATTTAAAAACTAAAATAATTATGTTTTAAACATCATAATTAGTTATTTATAAAATTACTTATATAAGAAATATTTATGAGACAATTCACAAAAACTATTTAAAGTTCAAGTTTCAATGTATAAAAATCCAGTATTGGTTCCATCTGAAATGTATGAAATGCAATGCATTTAGCATAATTTATTTTTAAATCTCGCAGTGTAAAAATATGAACTGCAGGATTAAAGTTACATAAAAATATCATATTTATGATATTTGTTTCTTCATTTATAAAAAAAAATATATAAAGACAAATAAATTATAAAAAAAAAATTCACGATACTATAATATTATAGGTATAACTTGTTGTATATATGTATCAAATAATATATATATATATTCAAATTTCACAATAATTTTACATAATAATATTATTTATGAGAAAGAAACAATCATAATATTAAATATACTGATAAACCCCAATTTAGTAAGTCCGAGAAGTAAATATAAAGTGATCTTTACTATTCTTGGATACACTATGAAGACAATTTATTAAATTGCGGCGAACGGTCTTACGGTTGAACAAACAAATAACAACAAATTCAATCTCACGCAAGTAATTTTACGTCAGGTGCTATGATAACGAATAATATTAAATGGAACAGAAATTTAGAAAACAAATTTTGATTGGCAACATGTTCCCCTAAAATATAAATAAGAAACATATCTGTCGCAGTGGTTATCGACGCATTTTTTTCAATGGAGACGCTGTTTAACAATAAAACTCTCCAATATTGTATAGTATAAACCCTTTAGTATAAACACTTAAATAATATAAAATTATACGTACATGTGGAATCTCTATGTCTAAACTACAATCATAAACTTGACTCAAGTCTGTGTGGCATATGATATTGTTTTGTGTTTTGGAACCGTCTGGTCGGCGCAACTATTTGCGTATAAATAGGTAACAAAGAAAATTAAACGGTGGTCTTGTGAAGCAAAAACAATCCGGAAAACGTGTTCCGGTATACGTTGAAATTGCGACGACGTAACGACAACGAAAATGGCGATAAAAATATGCTGTATAAAATATTGTAGTACATTTGGGTCTTGAAAACCTTACTCGGATGAACGCGAACGATTAATCGAATTGGCCAACGAACCGTTTCGGGCGCATCGAACGGCATTGGGATCGCTCGGCTACAGTAACAGAATACACACAGGTACACGCTAAGCCGACCTTGGGTGCGTTTTCACCGAGCCTGTGTCGAGGGCACTTCCGGTCTCGGTGTCAGATAAATATCCGTCAATCCAGAGGATTTCGATCAAGTCACTCGAGTCACCGCAATGATGTTCCAGCGGATCGCAGCTCTTCTGATCGTCGGATCCGGCGCGTCGACCGCGTTCGTCCACTCCACCAGCCAGCAGTCCAACCATCAATCGGAATCTAGTTACAGCAGCAGTTCGTCACGTGAGTTTTGAATATTTCTCAACCATTTTTTAAGTCCAGTTATTTTTAATATTGTTATTGTTGACTCTTATCTACGTATCGGAGTTTTTCTTCGAACGAGTGTCATTGTTGACAAATGTTGTTTCCGCCGCATCAGCTTTTTTAAAGCACTTTGATTTCAACCAAAGCCCCCTCCCCTTTCCTAAAAAATTAATATTATTCTTGCATGAATGATTACAATCCACTTAAATTAAGGCCGACGAATATTCATTACATTTCCACAAACACCCCTAATGCTCGGTGAAACCTCTTTATACAATGGAGCAAAATAAAACAATACCGATGATCATAAAATCACAATATTCTAATGACCATCGTTTCCAATCAACGTTTCAGATTTACTATACAGATTCTGATACAAACATATTTACATGCTCGACTTTGGTTTTATCAAATAAATAATAATTTTAATTTTATAAATAGTTGATCTATTATTTTTATTGATAAAAATGTATACAACTGTGATATACTAACTGCAGTGAATAAAGTTTGTAGACATTTTAAAACGTGCATACCTAATGCAAAATGCTAATTATAATATTAGGACTTATATAATATTAATATTTGGAACAAATTAATTTGAATTGTACTTGAAAGTTGTGTGAAGTAATATTATTTGCTTACCTTGTTATAATTATTGATTACCTTACTAGTAATAATTTTGTAAAGTTCTTAGTTGTTAATTTAATATTGAATATAATAAATCCTGATAATGTTTGTTTTAATTGTAGATAAAGGTGGTCATTCATATAGTTACATCAGCCAATCAGCCCACGGACCAGGTTATAGTTACAGTTACAGTCACTCTGATGGAGGATCACCATTGTTCTTACCTGAATACGCTTCTGGATATCATTCATACACCCCTCTATTCATTCCATCAATCGATTTCGATCTCGACTTTGATTTGGATGATGATCTAGATACTGATATAGATTTCTATATTGATACAGACTTGGATTTAGACATAGATTTGGATTTTCCGGGCATTGAATATGGACTCGGTTACATTGGAAAATATGGACACTGGTATAGGAAACCAAAATACGGAATTTCCAAGTTGTACAACAGTATCGATCTAGATTTTTTGAATTATGGAGGAAATTACGGATACCATCATTTAGGACCTTCACATTTTGGATCACTTAATATTTTCAAATAAATATATTTGTCAAAGTAGTAAATTCTACTGTTTATTTATTTATAATAAGTACCTATTTAATAATTTATTTAGTATGGTAACATATGTATATTTAGTATGGCTTAACAGACATCATGGTGGCTTCAGGCTTGAAATAATAGATTATTTACAAACAAAACTTTAAATCAATTTGTATTGTTTAATTTTACTTTACCATATAAACCAGTAAGTATTAACTTAATTTATGCAACTAATATTACAACGGGTATATTACCCTACTTATATTTGTATGTCATGCAATAAATTTAATGTATCATGTTTGATAATAATCTTGTAATTAAAACCATTGCAAAATAATATAATACGAATGAAAACAACGATGTACTTGCACCGGTAACGTTTGAATCAATTATTTTATTATTTATTAAAATGAGTGATGATGATACAAATTACAAATATGGATCTGGATAAAACATCCCATCCACAATCTAACAGAAAAGAGGGATATAATTTAATTATTTTCTTTAAATTTTAAATAATGCGAAAGTCTTGTAGCAAGACCAAGATTTGAAGTGCAAAACCAATACCAAGACTGAGACTACAAGAACAAGATAAAGACTACCATAGTGGTTTGATCTTCACTAGTGTTAAGTAAAACTGGCACAAAGTCATCCTCAACATTTAAAAAAAAAAAATGCACAAAATTAAATTTAAAAAAAGCATCCTAGAATTATGAAGTAGGTTCATTGGACCCCTCCTTCCATCAGCATGTCCTACATACTTGTACTCTCCCCATATATATTTATATAGAACGGCCAAATGTAGTAGGCGTGAGCCGTACCTATTTATAAGTACCATATTTTTAATTTAACGAAAATTGTATTAGTATTATAATATGCACGCACAATTTTAATCCTAATGTCTAGAACAATGTATGACAAAAAATCATGCCTAAAAAGAACTATAACTATATTAGTAACTACTTCAGGCTGTCTCCGAATAATCATAAATGGCTTAACATGTATAATATCGTCCGATCGTAAACATACACGTTATAAATTAAATGATATCATAATATGGCTTATTAGTAATTATATAATAAATAAAATTTCATGGTCAAGATTGTACATTTTTCAAATCATAGGCGATATTAGGTACTTGAATGTATAATTACAATAAATTGTTAGTTAATACCTAAGCAATTTGTTAAAATATGTCTATATGGCAAAATTCATTATTCGTTTTATCACTATAATATGTAACATAATAATATTTTTGTATGAAAAATCTAATGATTGCTTATTATTGGACGAAAATCAAACAAAAACACTGTAATTAGGTATATTATTTTTGAACAATAAAATGTAGGTAGGCAATAGGCACCTACCTACTTAATTTATATAATGTATTATATAACTTAAATTAAAACTACACTGAAATATTTAAATTTTATATCAGACTCAAAGTGAACTTTAAAAAAATTCGAAGAACTTTATATCGATAAAATTATGCTAAAAGATATAATACCTATTCACCCATACCAATTGATTATGAATTTTTATTTCGTTGTTTCGAATATTTACAATTTTTCAGTTTTTCACTTTCAGTTTTGATTTTTTAGTCGCTACGAAAATTAAAAAATCATACATCACTATAGCTATTATTGTTATAAATATTTTAGTTAGAATATTGTATAATATGTAGGTCCTTATACAATTTTTCATATTTTAATTTATTCAATATATATAATAAGTTATACCTTCAGTTTTAAATTTTAAATAGCCGTAAGAAATAAAGTTGCAAAAAAAAATTATGATTAGAGTCTTTGATTAACTTAAGGAAAAATAAAATAGACAGATTTCCTCTGATACGTAAAACTATTTTAAAATTGTTTGGATCTACCTTTAGGAAAATTATGTATTAAACGAGCTGATGTCCCAGCTAAGGGCACTTACAGTAAAATCTATTGATGTTGATATTTGTGGAAATTGATGTTTAAAAATAACTGTTTAATTTTTCTAAGAAGGGAAAAAACATTAAACTAAATAATCAGAGTTTGTGGAGTATGAGAAATATAAATAAGATTTTAACACAAATATCAATTGAAACTTTCAATTGGACTTTCAGTCCAGATATCGATCTCCAAAATAACCTAGAAAAACGATTGTTTTAATTAGTACGATACAAGTTTTGAACAAACCTCCAAAACACCAATTCTAGACCGACGATACGCACCACCAGTTTCCCGAGGACTACCGTCTCGGTGGATCGTAAAGGTGAAATGAACATCAGTCACCAATATTATTTACAGGGCTCTTGTGTGAATGCTGTCAATTGCACGCGCCTTCAAAGCGCTTACTTAGAATTAATTGTATTCAAGTATTATCATTGATTAAATAACACTATATTATTTATAATCGATGTTGTCATATTGTGTATACCTACCTATATTGTATAGGTTTTTTAAATCTGTGTAAGACTACTGAACATACTTACGTGACATATAAACAAAATATTACATTACCGTCGCTTCGCGTATTATTTATATTATATAATATACATATTACACACATCATGTGAATCGCATATTACATTATAATATCTGCGACGTTGTGTCACCCTTATCTTTGACAGCTTTTATAGGGTGTGCAAAAGATTGAAGCTCACCGAATACAGGAAATTTTTGTCTTTGGATAACGGCGCGCAACAATATTGTAATAATCCTGCGTTTGCAGTATTACTTCGCTTGAACACTGTGTAACAAATATATTATAATACTATTTAATAACAAGGATTATTACCTATAAAAAAAATTAATTGCTAACTAATCATTTAATACCATATACTAACAACTCTATAAAAACAATAATTTACCGATATAAATCAAATAAAAATGAATTGCAATTTCGTTGTGCGATACGTCAAGCATGCCTGCACCCTTTTTTCAATAACACAGTAATTCAAATCAAACTTTTGGAATTTTTAAATATAATTAAAGGCCATATTTTCAAATTCTTAAGATTTTTTTGTACTACTTAAGGTTTGTCCTGTGGAGACATAGACCTCTGTTTTTCAAATGAGAACCCCCTCTCTTCTTTTTTTCTTCTATAAATTATTTAGTAGATTATGTTGGTACAAATGTTGTTGCATCTTATTTAACAATTGAACAAGTAGTTTTTGAGTTGTTCAACGTTGTGTGCAAAAAGATAGTTATATAATAATTGTGCTTGGAAAATATGGGATTTATGGTGATTGTTGTAACTAATATTAATATAATATCAACATTTATAATTTTTAAAGTATAGTAAATACTAGATCCAATATTATATATATTTTATATTTTTGTAAAACCATCAACTTTTTCAAACAGAATATCCACTAATTAATTTACAGTACAGAAGGTAGTTTTTCATTTTCATTTTCATCACCATTCGTTACAGCGCTAAACTCCTTAAAAAGAACGAAGAAATCCCAATAACTTAGAAATATGTCCTTTAAGTATATTTTAAGTATATTCCAATAATCGAAATTCGAATAATTAATTAGGAATAGATAACACCCAATTAGTTCAACTATACATTACCCAATTTTTATAAAATGTGCGCAAATGTGACATTAGCTTTTTAAAACTCTTGTGTGTAGAGGTTTATCATATTACATTTAAAATATCCAAAATGTATGCTAACAGTTGACCTCGAAAATTGTGTAAAATTAAATAACTATTAAAGACTAATCATAATTATCTGTTATTATTGTTATGCAGTATAACGTAATAAATACAATATAATATGATAATATGCAATAGGTACCTATATAATACCACAATATTAGCTCGAAGCAAATACTGATATACATTATGATAATATATTATTACAATCATGAAGCAAAAAACCTAAATCATTTATATTTTTATTTTGCTCACAACTTAAAACAATAATCATATCATTACTACTAGTGTTTATAATCAATGATCATATTAATATATAGGCTAAATACATATATTATTTGTTTATACTTAAACAAAGAAAAGATTGTGTAACAAATAATAAAGAAATAATTAAAGAGCTCTTCAGTAGGTAAGCCTGGTAAGCATTATAATAATAATAATATTATTTGTTGTAATTTATAAGTTTTTATATTGTAAAATCCATCTAAAATTTCGTTTATGATTTATTTGTGTACTTAATATGTAAAATATAGGTACATATTATGAATTTAAAATTTTATAAATTAAATTTTTTTTTTAAATCTTACATTGTAATTCTATTTACAACCAATAAAATTGAATGCTATATAAATATTAGTAGGTATGTAAAGAGTTAAGTGACAGAATAAATTGTATTATTATTAAAATACATTTTTTAATTTATCTATTTTGAGATTTGGTAAACCGCATTGAAAGATTAAATTCCTTCACACTTTTTAGTGTAATGGAATAAAAGCAGCTCAAACACCCTTTAATAATAATATGGTGGTAAATGAACACTTTTAAAAAAATAATAAAAAATAATCATACAACTTACTCAACTTTTTGAGATAAACTTGTCCCCCATCACCTATAGGAATTAAAAATTCTTAGATGTTCCATGTCAACAAATGTTCTGGTAGGAAAGTAAATTTATCTTATTTGGTACTTTTAGAGGTTAATAATAAAAATTGCCAGTTATCTTTAGTGATATGAAAAATAAAAAAATAATTAAGGAAAGCGAGAATTTTCGTACAAAATTGATCTTTTCTTATTTTTTTAACTCTAAAAAAAACTGTAGGTACATAAATTACGTTTAAATAATGCATATTATAATATTAGCATATTATATACACTATACAATTTTAAAAATATTTGGCACTTTTTGAACAATTTTTTAAAATTATTTTCGATAAAAAATTGTTCACATACTACCTATCAAAAATTTGATGATTTATTAATTTATTATTCATCGTAAGTTGTTATTAGTGTAATTAAAAAAAAAAGATGAGAATGATTCTACACATTTTTCATAAGTTGAATTATTCTGATAACAAAAAAAAGTTTACTGGAAAGCCATTTCAATTTTTTTGAGTGTTTGGTGTAGTTAAAGTACGACATTGGGTAGAAAATTAGTCATTTCTCCTCAACTTTTGATATTTTATTATAATTCAAAAACGAATACATAACCATACCTAACCTAACCATAGATACTGGAAATTTGTACCAAATCAATTTCTATACAAATTAAATATTTTTAAATATTTACTCCTATTGAGCTTTTTATAGACACTTGAAATTACTCATTTTTTATTTTTTTTATATAGATGTCGATAAAAACTATTTTGGTGGGTCAAAAAGTTTGAAAATTTCATACAAGGTTTATACTTAGTTTTCAATACAAATATTTAAAAATTTTAAAGTTACATGCGCATATTATTTTTTTATAAGCATATAAAATTAAAATGTTGACGTAATTTATTAGTAATAGAATAATAATTTTAGTTATTTTGTTTTAATTTAAAAATATTATTCATGGGTACTTGAAACTTTTAAAGTGTATTATTATATTTTATACACCCAACGACATTTTCAAATGCAATATTTTTAAAAAATAATTCAGCCTAGTGTATTACTTATAATGAAATAAATAAATGAAATTGAAAATAAATATGTCATAAAGGCTTTCAATTTGTTGGAAAGTGCATTATTTTTTGGTGAATGTGAAACGTAGCTTTGTAAGTACATAATTTGAATTATGTAACAATAAATACATTTATAAAACTTTTATTTTGCACTTTTTTGCATTTTTTGCCTTTTTAGGTCATATTTTCCTTTTTTAGTTCATTTTTCAGTATTTTTAATTAAATTCCATCAATTGCATCTTTGAAAACCATTTTTTTGTATTACACAAGTTATATACCTACGTAAAATGTATATTTTATAAAATGATATTTTACAGAAGCTGTACACGGGTTAGGTAAACATAATAAAATAACGCAATTGTTAGATAAGTTATTTTTGGTATATCATTAGTATATCAATTCGTTCCAGATTAAGTTGTTTGATTTATAGTTTTAGTAGGCAATTGTCGTTAAGTACCTGTTCGGCGTTCGCGAGTTTATTAAATAAATAAACGTGTATGCGTATAATTATATCAATATAAATATTAAAACTAAATCAAAAACCATTTTAAGTGCATTTTATAGTATAATTTTTGGCTTTTAAATGCATTTTTTAAGGTTTTTTTTCAGTGCATTAAATTCACAGCCCTAGTCATAAATAAATATACTAAGTAATAGGCTGACAGACCGTCTTCGCTCAGAATCGTTTTTCGTGTACCTACAATGATTTTATATCACTTTATATTCACTTTCCCACCTTTTTTCATAATAAAAAATTTAAAGCAGGTAATAACTAATAACTGCAGTTTTATAATTTATAAATAATGTTGTTACAATAATCATATTGATATTATTGATTTTATTTAATTACCAAAACGTAATAATATTTATTTTTATTTTGATAATTTTAAAATCAATACATATGTGGTACTTAGGTGATGACATTTTTTTTTTTTGGACATTAACTTTCGACTTTTTGGAAAACTTAGATACGTAATGGAAGTGATCACTTAAGTGACATCACTTTGCCGTGGATTTATGTGATATAGTGTTAAAATTAAATTAGGTTTCAAACCTATTTTCCTCTGAGTTTTCTGTGAGGGATTCCACGAATAAAGTTTGTTAAGAGGTTATGAACGAGGGGATTAATGTGGTTTTGAAGGTAGTTTCTAAATTTGAAATAAAGTTTTTTGGTTGTTTCTGTTATGTTGGTAATTTGGAGGGTTTGACTGTTGAGATGTATGATTAGTGGGTTGTAAAAAAGTATTTTGGTTTTAAGGTGGATTTTTGAATATTTACCTAGGATAGACTGGAGTTGATATATTCGAATATACTAAGTTCTAGTGTCATATAGTTTTGTTGACTGCAGTTTATCAATATAATTTATAAAAACTGAACTTTAAAAGAATTTATTATTAAATTAAATCTATTATTTATGTTACATTATTTTTCTTAACTAATAATATTTTGATTACAACGCTTTAACATAAGACAAATTTAAAAGTGTGGATGTATGGCATAATGTAAATTTGCTTTATATTATTCACCTAGATGTAGGTATTTAAAATATTGAGTTTATACAAAGATAAAAAGTTTATCTTTTAAAATAAATAAATGTCCTAGAATCTGGTAGTCTTTTATATGAAAACTCGTGCATTCTAAAAAAATACAAAGTTAAATATTAAATATTTTGTTATATTATTCATCTAACTTTAGACTTATAATATTTTTTTGTACCTAATAAAAATAATAAAACGAATTTGTTATTATTTAATTTATGAGTTTGACAATAATCTGTATAAGCTGACTGCCTAGGTAGGTATACAATTATTATTGAAGTATTTATCTTAATGAATATTATAATCTTAATAACTATTTTTTTTCAAACTTTTGAGTGATAAATTAATTGATTCACAATTGTATTAAAAAAAAAAATCACAATATATACTTATATTAAATCTGTAGACTTACAACATATTTGTTTTATCCATTGTAGTAGGTACAAGAGTGCAAACTATAATATTTCACAGTAAATATTCCTAAATTTAACCAACTATTTTGTTAATTATTATAATGTAATAAAATAATATAATATAATTGAAATGTTTTAGTAAGTAAATAAAAGTGTTAATAACGTTTGTCCCAGCCACTTGAATCTACTCCATAATTATTATGATTATTTCCGGGTCCTCTGTTTCCTTCTGAAAAATATATTGTAAATACTGATTTTAATAATTTCATGAAAAAGTTAATTATATTATCGTATTATCGATTATAAATAATTATAATAGTCAATGTTTAATGTATGGATTCTGAAAGTAATTTCATACTTAAATATTAATTACAATAAAGAACTAAAAATTAAAATCGTCCATATTTTATCTTATATCGTGTTTAGAAATATTGAAGTATAATATGTCTGACAAATTTACACTATCATCCCCTTACACACTAATTTTAAGTGAAGTTTATCAACAAATTGTTAGGAATTTTGTATACCTTTGGTATGAGCAATTTCATAAGAATTACTGATTAGTGATTGGACAATGTGCTGTGTCAAGTTAACACTGTTTTTATTTTGCTTTACATTGATGAGACACTAGCAAAATTCTGAAAATATCATATTGAAATTTCATGAATTACAGTTAGAACTAATGTTTAGATACTTCCCTTATAATAGCCATTGCATAAGGTGTAAGTTATCATTACGACCTGTCTAACTATTGCGTGGATTTATAAAAAATATTTATTGGTATGTATTTAACATTATATGACCTCCGTAGTCCGTATTCTATGTTAATAAAATAAATAAATTAAAATTAAAATTAATTTTTATTTATAACTGCTAGGGTAGGTACTTGTTGTAAATAGTTTGAGCTGAGGCCATTTATTTGTTCATATATGTGTTAAAAATCTAATCTCGTCAAGGGGGTATTAGATAAGGATATAATTTTGAAAGTTGTTTAAGCTCGTCCGTGTTTATTAATTACATATTAATATATTATACTATACGGGTGCAAAAATAAATTTAGTTTAATCTGACAAAGATGAAAAAATATAAATACAAAAATAATATGACACATGCAACGATTAACCGTATTTAAAATGGTTACATATAACAATAAATTAGTTTTGTAGATGTGTATTAATGTAGGTAATATAATTGTCATTGTTATTTTAGCTTTAATAAATAGCGGTGGACATGTAAAACTATGGAAAGGGCAGCTATTCCTGAACTTAAAATGAAATTTTAATTTTTTATCAATTACATTTTCAACAAATTACAAATAAATAAGTAACCACAGTCACGGAAAACGATGATGGATCCATTTTCAAAAGCTACGAGCAAAGTTTGTATTATTAAAGAATAAAGAGTTATCCATAACATATATAGATTCAACCATATTATTTACTATAATAGTTTACATTCATCATAAACAATTTTAAAATGTATAAGTAATATATTATAATATATTGTAGTATTCAAAACAAATTGTAAAATTTTTATTTTTGTTATTACAGCCAAATAAATATTTTATAATTTGTTTATATTTAATCGTATAAGATAATTTTGTGCATCATATTCGCCGTACAGATAAATAACATATTATAAAAATAGTTACAATAAAACTATTACGATAAAATTAATAGTGTTAAGTGTTAATCCTCTAATTGATATAGTCTAAAATGTCTTGACATACTATAAAACTAAATCAATCCATGTTCCTAAAATATGTTAGTTAGATAAAATAAAAATCAATATACTTCACACATACATATATTTACTGATGAACAATTTTCCATTTATTATTATAATATAGTATATGAAAACTGTCGAATTAGAAGTATGCCTAAATTGTGAATGCAGAAAAAAAAGTTTCATGTAGGTACATAATATTTAGTATTTGCAGTATTACGAGTAAACGCGTTTACTTTAAGTTTGAAATATTTCACAAAATATATTATTTTGAACATATTATAATATGTTTCAAGACGCTACATCTCGCGAAACGTTTGAACGCTAAAACTAACATACTTTGTACAAATGAAGACAGCCTTGACTGCTGCATTCATGACTGCGTCCGTGTACAAATGAACGCGTCCACGAAAGAGTTCTCTCCCGAACGCCTTAATTCCACCCAGTGCTTTTATTAAGTTATTTACTTCACAAACGCCGCCACGTGGTACAAGATGAGTTTCACCGGCACGCCGTCGTTTGTACACAGAGAACCTATTCCACCCCTCGCCCAACCCCTACAGCCAGTGTCTCACAAAACTTTATGCATTCAAGACGGTGTTTATTACGTAAGCAAAACACGCGTCGACCGAAACTGACGGCGATTCTAAGCCTTGCCACAACCATATTCGCTTTGAATTCGCCATAATAGTCGTAATTATTTCAATAGCGTTTGTATATACCGGCATTAAGTTTTCGTAAATTTTTTTTGTTCATTGAATCTATATACTATTTGAGTTTTGTTCTGTTATGCCCGAATATTATATCTAATAAGACATTTAGGAAACGATTATTCTCTGATGGTGTAATCGAGTTAAATAATTTTGATCTCATAAATATTCATTTCACTACTACCCACCCACACTTTTTTCGCCATGAATATATAATATATATTTGTAATAGATCATAAACAATTTTCTTACTACCTATTATAAATATTTAAGGAAATTGTGTGTGTTGCCCAGAAATGTATCATACTTGTACATTGTCACAAAGTGAAAAGCATGATTGTGTGATAAATAAGAGTCAAAGAAATTTAATGGCATTGACTAAAAACCTTGTATACGTTTAACAGATATTTTGTAAATAATGTCAAGATTTGAATTTACGGTTTTCATCTCTGTATTCAACATTACACTGGATTAGAAGGCGTATTGTATTTTTAATATATTATCCCCTATGACCGATGACCATTACCAAAATATTATTGTTTTTAGTATCTGATTTATTTTTTGGTATTAAGGCGTAGGTATGCTTTTTAAATTAATTATTTAACGTTAAGTTAAAGCTGTAATAACGCAATATGTCGTTTACAATTACTAATTAAAGTTAAATAATGAAAAAATAAAGGGTTAATGAAATTACACTGTATTAGTATTTTCATCCAGAATTTGACAGCAAATATAACTCAATATTTTTAAAGATTATAACCGCGCACTGTTTTGCAGTTATCACTATCAATCTAAACCGAATCATATGCCCAACAATATTTTATAATAATATCGTCTTTATTTTTCTTTCCACATAAAACTATGTTATGTAATTATATTGTCTTAAATAATCAATTCCAATTGAAGTCTCAAACCATACTCTTCACTCAGATTTAAAAATGAAAACCATAAAAGCAACATAAAAGCAATGGCCAAATCCTATACAAACGGTTTTGTTAACATCTTTTAAATAGTCCAAATCCTATAATATCCGCTCTTTAATCCATCACAACCCCAGGTAATCCTTTTCATAAACTTAAAGAAAAAATGGTGTAGAAACTTAAATCTTAATTTTCTCAAAAAAAAAATCCATACCTTATAAAATGAAATAAATAAAAATGAAATGTTGTCTATCATATTATAAATTGTCATCATTAAGGTTGCTGCTTTTCTTTTTGTTTTTGTCATATCTCATAAAATTAAAACATATGCCCACAGCAGAGTATATAAATATTTACATAGGTATTGCATATAATAAATAATAAAAAAATAGGCACTTGGGTCCACCTCTCCATATCGTTGTCATATATTTATAAGTAATTATTGGGTTTTCAGTCGACAAAGTCTTTTTCAGCTAATACCCAATAGAAGTTGCAGTTATTCACTTACGTTTTTTGTACATCAAGAAATGTACAGTTGCTCCAGGCATCGTGTAATCATAACCGTACCGGTCCGGTTCGTTGAAGACGTTCGTCTGGTAGGCCTCGGCTCCTTGCTGCGGTCCACCGTAACCGGCCGACTGCCACCGTGATTGTCCACCGAAAGCCGAACCTCGTCCAAAATCACCGCCGCCGAATCCTGCCCCGCCGCCATACCCGCGTTGTTGTCCCACACTGCCACCAAACCCTGGCTGCTGGTGGTGGTGCCCCACCGCACCAGCCCCAGGGTTCGACCACTGCATGTTGTTACCGTTGTACGGATATGCCAAGACGTGACCGCATGCGACCATCATGCACAGCAATGCCTACGAAGTGAAGGCATATTACTGTGAGATTGGTAGGATAAGTGAAATGGCACGCAATGTGCATCTTGTAGTGGCAGTTAGGTATGGATAGATACAAGGCAGGTATATTGATATAAGTATAATGTATAGATACTAAAATGGTAAAGTTCGAGTATTTCGAACATCTCAAATATTGTCATTTTATATATTATAGATTAGTTATTAGTAATAACTTATTACATTAGAAGCTATGTTGAACAAGTTCAGATATTACAAATATTAACACAGATTCATGTTAGTCAGATATTAGTTACACCCACTCTGAAGAATGAAGATACTACGAATAAATCAATGTATGAGATATCTTTGCTAAGTGCTAATTCATGTTAAAGTGGCGAACACAGTAATATATGATTAATTATGTTTTCTAAAATATCACGTAGGTATATCTACTACCTACAGTCGTACATCTTTGAGTGTAGTTATACTTTCATAATTTTGCCATAATTCCTTTTTTGAATATTAAACCCGACAATATCGTATATCTCTATAATAAACCAATGATAGTTTGGAATTCAACATTTCTGATTCCTTAATATACCGAATTAATACATTGTTATAATACTTTATTGACGTTAAGACTTTCAGAGTACATATGAAATTAACTTTTAGGATATTTACTCCGCGTATTACGTTTAGGACTTATTACCCATATAAAGCTTTGAAAATGTACACAAATTAGTATGCAGTGAAGCTAATGTTTTTGTTTTCGGTCAAACTTAATTTGAAACTAATTTTCCGGTCTATAGAAAAAAATATAATGCAGTTATTGAAGACCAATTACTCTCTTATTTATTCTAAATAATAATATCTATAAGTGATAATTTAATATTTTGCTTTGAAATTTACACAAAGCAATTTCAACAGTAAAAATAAACTCCTATAAATTTATTAATTTCTGAAATATATAGAAGTACAATAATATTTTTATGATCGCGTGATTTTTCCCAATCGTTAGAATAAATAAATAAAATGGTATATACGTGTATAAAGTATAATAATATCGTATATTGAAAGAAAACAACAAATTAAAACACATTAATATTATTAAAGTTCAACTTTTACAATTTATATCATCACAATGTGTATTAATGAAAATACACTAACTACGGTGACCTAAAGAAAAACTATATGTATGATTCGGCTTCTTTGTTGATTCAAAAACATCGAAGTTTATCCAAAGATAAAAAAAAATATATATATAGTGCTTATAATTACGACCCTGTCAAAAAAATCTGTGAAATATTTTATTTTTGATTAAAAATCAAAAAACTCGTTATGTTTACTTGTTTGTCCACATTTTTGTTTTCGGTTCATTGACGATGTAAAATGTAATGAAAATTTATCAGATATAAGAATTAATAATATGTGCATCGAAAAATCGAAAGGGAAAAATCTAACAGATAAATCCTACAACAACATAATACATTTATACTGGAATATAAATTATCCATACGAAAAACAAATTTTTGATCTTACCGAACAGTGTACAGCGGTGATCATTTTTTCTTCTTCTGCGGACGAACTGAGCAAATCGACTACTACGATGTATATCGAACGACTGCGAACTTAAGTCTCGTTAAAGACTGCGAACGTTTATATACACAGATAAAGACGATATTTCCGAAAACCGTTGACCTTGGCCATCAACCTGGTCGTGCACGTCAAGTCGTACCTTCCTCGCGTCTCCTCGTATGTCGGATACTCGGATGGACGGACAATAATAAATACGTCTAATAGCATATAGTCGGTATTTAATTATTGTTATTATTATTAATATGATTGTTATTATTAGACAAGGCGCGATGTACCACACAATAATTATATTTGACAAAAACGTACACTCCGCCGACGCTGCCGTCACCTTGGTCCGCCACCTTCGATATCCGTTGTCGTGACTCGTCAGACCACCATTTGCGAATCAGGTGCCTTTTATGACGTTGGATAATAGCGTTTACTGGCATTAAACGATAACGAGGAAAACCCACCGCCTCCAGTTGGTTTTGGCCGGGTTCAGGAAGCATTCCGGCGGTGTAATAGCCGGTGTAGGTGCCGGTGTATAGGTATCCCCTAAATTAACTTAAAAAATAAATAAATAATGATAAGTTGTGTGTGGGGAGGCCGGAGGCGGGTGTCATTAAATTCGAATTCAATGACAAATCGTTGAACTCCGACTGCGCGGAGTTCGGTACTCCCAGAATCAGTATCCATAATAGAGAATAGCGATAATAATATGTGGTTATCGCTGAGGCGCTCTTGCTATTATTACACCAGTTATTGTTCACCGCACGCTCACGGATTCCGAATTCCAAAGCATTTCACGGATTACTCTGAGCCTACTAGAAAACCGTCTATAGGTATGCCCTCTCTAAATCACCGCATATATTTATTCGCTATCCGCTGATCAGGCGCTGCACAAAACCTCTTCGGTCGTTCTTAAAGAGTTTTTTTGAGAAAAAATAAATCTCACGCCGACGCTCAACCGCAACAGCCTAACCCTTCATCGGCACCGTTGAGAATAACGTATTATCGACAAAAATCAAAATTGCTCTCGACGAAAACTTTTTACCAAAATCGACCGCACGGTAATACCGTGTCGCTGGCAAGGCTGCCAGCGCGGCGTCTCGTGCTTACGCCGCCAAACGTCGAACGCGCCGCAACGTCAACCACGAGCGCGTTTAGTATACCCGGAAAAGCGTGCGGTGCGGTCCCTTCCGAAATTGTCGGTGTCGATCTCGGTCGTACCGTTTGGCGAGACACGGTACATTTGTTTTCGTACTATTTCACGTCCGATGAAATATCTTGTTCGTTAATAATTTTAGGAATTTAATTTCACCAAAATTGTTTCTATAATAAAAAAAATATATAAAAATCACATAATTTGTAAGTATATCTAAATACGAATTTATGTTCTGTTTTTCCCTCTCTGCAAACGGTGTGTTAGTTATTCAAGTAATTGATAGCTTTCTTTGCGTATCTGCTATATTTATGCGTAGCTGTATATATTATTGCGTGTTTATAATCAAATCATTATCATAACAAATTTCCTAAGCCAAAAGAATCGTAACTATTTTTATGGTGTATATTTTCGTTCGTGGTTTTTCAAATTCCGAAACAAAGTCGGAACGCCAAGTAGCCAATATTGAGTAAAAATTAACTATGAAGTCATTTTTAATCATCATAAGATTATTATTATCTTTATTTAGCTGTTAAATATTTTATTAGAAAATTAACAAATAACAATAATTAGTCTTGGACACATTCCCAATCATAAAAATCAATATTTTATCATAATCATTCGTTATGTCCTTTTTAAATAGCTCATAAAAAATGGGATTTGGTTTAACATAGTAAAAAGTACTTTCACTTAATTTACAATTATCTTATAATGATCTATTCTTAATGCATTTAAAAGAAAATGAAATAACATATTCCCAAGGCTGTTTTAATACTTATAATTAATTTGATGGTTTTGAGGAGCAAACATTTAAATAATGAGATGATATTTATTCGTTTAGCTCTATTTTTAAATGCGTGTAAATCATTGTTGTTAAACAAAATATCAAATTATTTTTAAAAAGTGATAATGGCTTTCACGTTTTAAAATTTACGAAATTTATTAATTAGTTAGCTACAACAATTTATTTAATCATAAATTAATCATCAAATATTCATATAAATGAACATATTTACATTTTATAAAAAATCGAAAATTAGGTCCATTTTATTTAAAAAGTACCTAGTTATGCATACGCGTGATAAAAGTGTCACAATTATCATCCAAAATAGTTCAAAATTAAAAATATAATTGTTTTGTTTGTTGCTATTTGAGATTTTAACCAAGATTTATATTTGGGAGATATTTCTATCAACGCTATTTTGGTAGTTTTTTGAATTATTATTTTATATGGAGTATTTTTTAATTCTACGGTTTATAAATACTAAAAATATAATTATGATTAATATAATATATAATTATGATATATATGATTTAATAATTAATTTTCAAACAGTTTATGAACATGGTTAAAATAAACAAGGTTTTAGTATAATAAATACAATAATATACAATATATTATCTTATATTTTACAAATATTTACTTTTTTGTTATTCAAAATAAATAATTCAATATATACAATATAATGGTAAGTACAATAAGCAATAATAATTTCATTATTAAGTGACGTGACTACGTGAGACCTAACAGAATTAGGAGGCACTCAGTATGTGCCAACCAAAAAAAATATAAACTTATTTATATAAGTAACTAATTTATATTTAGCTATGTATTCTGTTATATAATATACCTATATGTTACAGAAAAAGTATATAATATACAATATACATATAAATTACCTATAAAACATACAACTGTGGTTGAATGACAGAAATTCTAGCTTTTTGCCGATGGGACTTGGTAATTATTCTAGGATAAATTATTAAAAATATTTTGATTTTGATTTGTTTGTATAAGATCAATCTTAATGTATTTTTAAAATTATAAATTTAATTTTAAAAAATTATTATGAATAAATCTAAACATAATACTAAATAACAATATAGTATACTATTCTTAACAAAAAAATTATTATTTATCAGTGCATGTGTATTATAGTCAGTCATGTCAAGAATTCCATGACAATTTTCTGGTTTGTAATACATTTTTTTAAACAGTCACAACTTACTAACCCATGTCTACCTGTCAAGGAAAGTTATGTTACCGCTTGTCGAATTCCAATTTCATTACTTCCAAATTCGAAAAAATGTGAATGAAAAATATTGAGTGTCCCCTTTTTTGTACCTAAATCTCCTTCCACACTACTTGCATAACACCAAAATGTTATAAGACATAGTTTTACTACTACAAACGTCTAAAATAAAATTTCTAAAACAGTATCAATGAATAGTACATGAAACTATATAAACTAAAATATATTTCAATTTTTTTGATATACAAAATTAATATTAATATTATGTCGATAGCGTTTGACATTTATGTACTACCGGTTCTAGATCCCTATTTGTACGGTCGGATAAAAGTGAAAATTTTAGAACGTAGATACTTTGCACTAATATACAATAAATATATTATAAACATACATAAAATAAAGTACCTATATACAATATAAATACGTCTGAAGTCATAAGAAATTATTTAAAAATGCTGTAAAGCTGTATATAATTTCAACTAAATTGAGATCAAAACTCGTCAAAGGTGGTTTTTACTATATTATATTATATTCAACATACTATAATTTATTATGACTTGTTTATGTTATAAACATTTTTAACATTATTTGCCGTGACTTTATATTTGTATATTTGTATATAATATAATAATATATAATAATATATAGGTAATCATATATTATTATAACTTATTAGATACCTACTAAATAATGTTTAGATATCATAGAACTTTATAACAACTTTAATATAGCTTGTCGAGATTTATTTAAATTATATATAGGTATACTATGTACTTATAATATGTATACATATAATAGGAAAAAGTGTCAGCGCTCTAAAATGAACAATTTCACCATAGGTACTGTATAAAGTGACTGTTTACTGTTTATGTGTGATGAAAACAGCATAAACCTACCACAATGTATTTTGTTTGTGATACCTATTTGAAGATATTGGTGATATATTATTTTAGTTTGAACTCTGTGTAAAATGTATTATACTAGGTATTGCCTATAAAGTATAAATGATAATAATAATAATAATAATTAATACCATTTAATTAACAAATAGTAAACACAAAATATAATATGAAACCATTTCTTATTCGGTTTTATTGACTATTACTATATTTTTTAAAGAAAACTAGTAAAACTTAAGAATTACAAGTAATTTAACATATCTTTCTCTCTCTCATCTATATATATATGTATATACAATTATAGTAATCTCTCTATACATAATATATATTGTATAGATAAAATATATGCATAATTTCGGCGTCATAGTCCATTAATTTTTTTTACAATTTTTACTAAATTATTTTTAAACTGACATTGTACAATTTATTTAAAGATTATTGAAATATTCCGATAGTTTTTGCATCTGGTCCCAACTCCCAGAGCAACATCCAAAGAGCTATTGCCTAAGGAACCTTCCTCCGTGTATTTGTGGCATTAAGTAATTATGTGTTTGTTATATTTAGGATTAATCGACAGGTTACGTATATTAGTGTAAGTTTTTTTGCCATTAGAAAACTATGTGTTATTCTGGTATGTCCAATTCTTAGTTTATATTAGATATTTTTTTTACCTGTGTGTGTTTGAAATTTAAATTTGATTTCAATACTTTGTAAGGATAAGTTAAACACACATTGGTGTTATATCAAATGAAATAATGTTCATAAAATATTCTATACTGATTATACAAAATATACAAAAGAATCCGAATATCTCAGACTAACATCGAATAATATTCAAATTATTCATACTTATAATTTTGTTTTTTTTTTACAAAAAAATAAGAACTGAAATATACCAAATAGTTTTTTTTTTAATAATACCTTATACACAATACACTACTGAATATAATTTTAGGTTTAAGTACACATAATAAGAAGAACGAATATCTTTATTTTATTAATCTACATCAGTGGTGGCCAACTAGCGGCCCGCGGGCTGCATCCGGCCGCGAGTCTTTTTTATCTGGGCCGAGCTAATATATATAATTCACATTATAAACAAAATAAATGCTAATTAATATGTATATTTTGAATGACCTTTTTTTTTTTTTTGCTCTCTTCGGCTCTGGCGCTCTAGATTTTAATTTCCTAAAAATTGGCCCTCTAGTAACTTTGAGTTGCCCATCCCTGCTCTACACGGACAACAACTTTTTTGTAGATATACAAAATAATGTTTGATGTACTTAATTCTTAATTACTATTTAAATAAGCAGATATAAATAATTTTATATTTCAAATTTACAACTGTATAGTTTAATAAATAATTATTATTAATTAGTATAATTATATAATGACTTTAAGGAAAATGCAAACGACAAATTAGTTCAATTAAAATGTAGGTACTAATCTTTTGGTCAATCAAACCGATAGACCTGATAACGCGATAAGACTTCTGAAAACTGATTTTAATTCATTATATGTCTACTTGAGATCGATCAGGCCACTTTGTTAAAATTGAGTTCCTAAACTCCTATATATTTGATTTGAATATTTAAAATTTATGGAATTTGGAATATTGATTATACGAAAATTAAATTAAATATCTTAAAATGTGGCCTGATAGATCTCAAGTAGACATATTAACGAAATCAAATCAGTTTTCAGAAGTCTTATCGCGTCATGTCCATCGGTAGGATTGACAAAAAGTACAAGCAAATGAGCATACATTGTTAATCGCTCAAAAAAAGCTCTGCTTTGTCTTTTACACACATGCACATATACACTAATGATCACTTACTGCGTAATCATTTATAAGAACCGCATGCATACAATTTGGAAAATGCTTATTTTGAAGTCCTTAAAAACTGTACATATGAAATCTCCTTAAACGGTTTTAAATAAACGTATACTATCCTATTCTTAGGTATCTTGAGTTAGGTTATTTACCAGTAAAAATCCAAGTAACTGTTGATCTAAAACCGTTTTAACACCCTCATATAAACGTACTATATGTAATATATCTTGTAGTAAACCAAGATATTTGTGTATTAAGATTATACAAACACAGAGGTGGCATTTTGGGGGCCAGGGTGTGTGACTGCACCACTAACTTAAAAGCGTTAATAATTGGCCTTCCACTGATGATTTTATGCGCCGTTATAATTAACTATTAAATATGAATAGAATATAGTCGTATTATGCATGTAATATATTTTTTAATATTTTAGTATACTAAAAGTATTTTTTTTAAGTGATATGTATATTTAATTTTTTTATCTACATTACTATAAAATGTATCCTTATGTGATAACCACGACGCGTGAGACACGTTTTATACATATAGTATTGAATAAATAACTATAAATTACTCTATGGTGTCATTCGAATAATATTTCGGCGCCAGTTGCAGACAAGTGGTGTTACTCATTTGGGAAACGGTAAAATGCGGTAGTATATCTAACGAATATAACTTCAAGTTAATGTCGGGCCTTCAATATATCCGTTAACAAGTAATAATAACATGTCGGTCTTATTGAGAAAGTAAATATAAGAGTCAAGGCCGATTACCTTCAGGTTTTAAGTGTGGCTTGACTGCTTTTCGCTTGATATTATTTCAAAGATTATTTTTAAGATTTAAACATTAATTCTATATTATTAACATTGCCAGTATAGCAATATCAACAGCTTCTAATGAAAGATTTTTTCATCTTTCAAACGAGTTATAACCTATTTACAATACGCCATAATGGGTGATGATAGATTAAATTATCTGATGGCTATAGCTTCAGAGAATGAAAAAGCCAATAGTCATAATTTAGAAGAGGTATTAGATAAACATATTAGAACACGTAGATACCTATAAATTAAAATAATGAAAAATGTGATATTTTGTATTAATAGTGTTTAATTTTAGAATTAAAGTGAAACTTCTTTATACCGCAGTTTCATTTTTCTCTCCAAATATTAGTGATATAGCTTCAGTTGGGTTGCTTTAGTTGCTTATGAGCTTTTAATAAATTGAATTGCTAACTATTTGAAAAGTACATTAGTTGGTATGAGTAAATTAGGATTATATAAGAGAAGGAAATATTTATAATATGCCTACATTTATATTTACATTTATAATACATAAACAATTTTTTTTTTTTTTGAACGGCCTGGTTAAATATTAAAATATTGACCTGCCTTAAATCTCGCATGCATGAAAAATAAAATGAAATTACGCCCTTGTGCAAACAAAATAACATGTTGCTTAATGCTTATTACTATAATATGTTTTATAACAACGAGTTATTTGTTCAATCGTGATAACTCATTATGAAGAGCTACAAAACAATCGTGAACAATATATTTGCAGATCACTGAATAATAGTAATAATATATTTTTATTAGACAATATTATAACATATTTTGTCATTATCTGTCAATAGGTTAGGTTCAGATACAGTCTTCAACCGCCTAATATATTTATTGCCAGTCTGCTGTCGACACCGTCGTCGCAGTGTCGAGTGTTTTGAAGATTACACCAGTTGTGGTGTGTGTATACGATATTAAAGTTTGCGTACGAATAATAACAGTATATCTAATCGATACAGAGACCGATCGCCGTCTTAGCCGCTCGTGTTTGCCGATGGCTCGTTCTCTGAAAACCTAACGTCCGTTATTGGCGAGATAAACCCAAAATAAATTTGTCTCAAAACTCTTTGTGCCATTACTTCCGGTTGTCTTCAACGGTGACATTTGATCAGCTTCCACGTTTGCACGGTACGTACCCAGTCGAGTCCGCGGGGCGCCATGACGCGACGGCAACGCCGCAAAGCCCGCGACCAATAGCGGGTGTCAGAATTGTTGACGGTCCGATGTTGCCGCGTTCCAGCCGAAGCCGCCGTCGCCTAGTGCAATGGCCGCCGCCGAAATCGCAACCAATATCGCGGTAAATCTCACAGAAAATCTCACGGTCAATATCACGGCAATCAACGTCACCGCCAATATCACGGGCAACGATACGTTGCTGCATGACCAACAAAGCTCCGACCTATACAAAGTGCCAGCCCTATTGGTTGTTGTCCTGTCCGTGCTCTACGGTTCAATATCAGTGATCGCTGTGGCAGGCAACGGGTTGGTGATATGGGCCATCGTCACCAGCAAGCGGATGCGGTCGGTCACCAATCACTACTTGGCAAACTTGGCGTTCGCTGACATACTAATCGCACTCTTCGCCATACCGTTTGAAGTAAGTGCAATCATACATATAAACACTATAAGTACCCAATTCCAAAACTTGATATCATATATTTCCTGTTGGCCCATCCTGTTTGTGATAGTATTGGGTCAAACATTTTACGACCATTATTTCACTTCAAACAACCATAAAAGCCGTTAAATGATTTACGCAATTTAATCTATGTGCTTATATCGTGAAATTATACGTTTAAACAATTTATATCATATCCATTAGCTACGTTTTTTTGATATTATTAAACTACGAAGGTATATTTAGGATGCAGACTATAGCCATTAGCAAATATAACAATCCAAATAACACATTGAATAAAAATACGAATGATTCTCTCAAAAAACCATAACTGCCCACAGTATTAGTTTATCAGTATTGGGATTAAATTTGAAATCAGCTAAAATTAATTTCAAAAAAATTTACTATAGGCTATAATACATCTTTGAAGTGATTAATTTGCATTGTGCTGTGTTTAATCCTAAAGGTCATTTTCACTATTTTATAAAATTATCAAATATTCAGTCAACGATTATCAGTTCTGTAAGTTGTTGTGTAAGCATGCACAATACACCCACTTCAACGATGACACTACTTTCCTATATAGATACAAATAAGCCACAAACAATGGGAAATTTAATTTCTAAAATTGAAGGTACCTACATAAGAATATAATTTTAATTTGATCAAGTTTCTTTTTATGATACAACATTATAATATTATGAAATAGAATTATTTCAAAATCTTCAAATTTTGATTAACTTACATTTATTTAATGTTTAACTAATAGGTATATGATTTCTTATTTGCTAGTGTTAAAATGTTTGGGAAGAAAAATATGGATATATATATAGTTATAACGTATGGTATATAGATATGTAGTTAGCTATAACTTTGTGTAAAATATGGACCATAATATAATCACAAGACTCTTCTTACTTTTACTTTTCTTGACTAAACTCAAAATGTTTTTATATATTTTTTTCATAACATTCTATTACTTAATATGAAATAAATAAAAACATATTACCCTTTGGAACTTAAAAATGTAAAAATTAGAATGATGTCGTGTATGAGTATTTAAAATGTTTAAATATAAAAAATTCAATTTAAAACCAAAAATATTTACTTTTTAAAGGAATCTTACATAAAAAATTTCATGTTAAAATAGTAATTCAATATACATTTTTAATTTATAATTTACATATCATATTTTGTACATTTTAATTTGACAAAATCTGAAATACACGAAAATTAAAATAAATTGTTTTAATACAAAATTATTAATAGTTGATAATAAAAAATTAGTAACAACACAAGTTATAAAAATACACAGTTTTCACATGAAAATTTTATTATTTTTTGTTAGGTATTAAAGAAAATCTAATTACAGTATTTAAGCAAAATAAATATTTAATATGCATATTCAGAAGTAAGTACTATAAAATCAAAATAAGTATACTTATTTTAATGTCAAATGCAAATTTTGAAGTTAATTTAAATTAATTTATTAAAATATTTTTACTGTGAAATAAATAATAATATACGTTTCTTTAAATACATTAGGTACCTACATTGTAACTTGCAAGTCAATTGTTATAAATGTTTTTTTATTGCTATAATGTACTTTTTTAACTTTTATTTACGTATAATAACTTAAAATAATCAAAAAATTCAAAAAACTTTTCTATAACGTATCCGATTTCACGATGGAGTTATTTTAATATGGTAAAAATAAACTTACGTAGTACAAATCACATAAATTTAATTTATTATAATAATCACTACCAATTTCCAATATTATAAAATGGAAAAAAATTAAATATGACTGATTTAGATTACGATAATAACATATTTTCATAACAATGATGAACTCCGTAATTTAGAATATTGATCGTTTCCATTCAAATAAAAAACAGAAAAGGACATTTCTAAGAACAAAGCTAATGTCTACAACTCTAAAATGAAGGATATAATAAATTATTTTATTTGAAATGTATAACACAAATAACAAGTAAATATAAATAAATGCATTTACCAAATGAACAATGTGGAAAAAATTGTTTTCCCACAAAATCGATATGGATTAAAAGGTCACTAATATAGCGTCTACTTTTTTCATTTGACATTACATTTTATTTGTATTCTACTATAATTAATGAAAAGGTGGTGCATTTGGGACCTATTCTCAATTTAATTAGTAAAGACTTATTAGAGACTACTTCAATAGATTGCTATAACTAGTAGGTAAAAAATAGCTGAACTCTGTATTTAGGTTCAGACATTCGGTAGTAGGTATACTGGATATTTCAACAATAAAGGTTTTGGATTTTTCGAGTTTTGAGTAATTATTTTGATAAAAAAGAATCGATTAATCTGTTACTTGGATATTAAATAAGTAGAATTTAAATTACTCCTAATTATAAACCATATTTTTCAGAATAATTTACACTCGGCGACCGATCCTCCTCTGTGATATTTCAAATGTGTAGTTTTTCATTATAGGTTTTTATTTGTCTAGAAAACGTTATAATTGTTATGGAACCGTCGTAATTTTATGTATTGCTTAATATTTTAAACGAAGCAAAGCACTAAAACAACTGATTTAATAAACTATTTAGGTATTATATTTTTCGAAGGCCGTTTTTTAACTTTGTTTCACAATTTGTGTGTCTATGACGTGCGTTTTTCTACGTTTTAGTCGTGGAGGTGAACCTTTGAACTTTTAATTATTTTGACTTATATACATTAAAAAAAAAAAAAATTAAGACTACCGTATAATCCTATCGAAGCAAAATTGATATTAAAACGGAAATCCATGTTGAACTAACTTTTTTACAGGAAACAGCGTATATTATAGAGATTACAACAAACTAGATTTTTTCTTATAGAATTTAAATTATATTAAAAGACAAAACAAAGGTCAAAAATCGTTATATGATATAAAATGCAGGCAATGCTCGTATTAAGTAGGGTTGAACATATTATATCAGCAATATATTTATTCCAGAATTAAAATTTTACAGTTGCAGTAGTATTTTGTAGACCGTATTAAACAAAACGTAAACGATTACATAATTTTGATTAATGGACAGTGATGATCAGAAATTCGTATTTTTATTGACATGGCATGAAGGTATTCGGTATATTAATGCTGCGTATTGATGATAGTGTTGTCTCTTGTGCAAATAAATAAATATACCTTCATATATATTATATATTGTTTGAATGATGTATTAATTTAAACTTCGCTAAAATAATTATATTTGCCTATTTAAGTGTAGTGAAATATAGGATTTTTAGTTGTCTTGTAAACTCTTTATACAAATCTAATTACATTTTATTAATACAAAATAAATACCGAATTGAGAAAACAATATGATAATATACAAATTTTACTAAGCCTAAGCTATAAATCCAATAAAATCAAAGAATTGAGAAATATAAGATAATTTAAAGATAATTAAAAGTCATTGCAACACCGTGAAGCCCATAATATCATGTAGGCGTAACATAATGTTATATAATTAAGTACATCAAGTTGAAATCAAGTAAAATACCTACGATAAACAAATTATATACGAAAAAATTGTGTAACATGGTATCCCGTTGCAATATGATATCGTGATAATTTGCATAAATATATTATTTTAAAATGATTCAAAAATTTAAATTATTTAAGGATCATATTAGTATAATAGTTGATAGTTATTTAAAATCATATAATTTTAAGTCACTGCCATTAGTGGAAATATGGTGGGTGTTTAGCGTCATCAAAAGAAAGTCATACAAGTTCTCCTACAAACGAATGAAAAATAATTGTATATTTTCCTTTATAATAATTTCAAAAATATCCATAGTAAAGTACTATAATACAGAATATTTTTTGAGTAATAGTGGTAAATATTTTGACTGTAAAAAATGATTTCTCACTTTTTGTGATCTGCTTACGTTAACCACTTGCCATTGTTTTAAAAAAATCAGAGAACACACTTCTACTGCATCATATGTAATAATAGTTTGAATTAAATTAAATTAACACATTCAATAAAATATCATCGTAGAGGTACAGAAAAATCATTCTGAGTAGGGGAACGAACAATATTAATACTTCAAACGATTATACAATATAGATATGCACGTGTATTATTTATATTTTTAAAATATTGCAGTAAGAACCATCTGTGAGATTAATTTTATCACGTTTTCTAGATTTAGGTGTAAATTAGTAATTTTATGAATTTTTAGTTACCTACCTAATTTTATTATATAATCAAACTAGCTGACACACAATGCTTTGTTATTTCTAGGTTTTTTTGATTGTCCAACTCCTTTTGGGTTTAACGCATTGTAGAAGAAATGTCTTTTTAAGTGTAAATTATATTATTTTTTAATTTATAGCCATTCGGACCGGCGTTGTCCGTAAGATTAGCTTGTGATTATGCGAGCCATATATTATCAGGTAGGCAGCCTACCTGGAGTAGATCGTGGACTCCACGTGGTGCGTACGTAGAGTGTACATTTTAACTTTAAAGTATCAAAAAATGCAAAATATTGGTCCACCAAAACAGTGGTTCGAACTCGATACATTCTATACTAAAATACACAGGATTATCGCGTTAATAATAATAATAGTAATAATTATTATTATTAAAACCAATAGCAACCATTTCTATAAATGGTTTGTCTATACAAAAAATAATAATCTCAAAATCCCTGTTTGAGAACCTACCCCGGTTGGACTTATTATTTACCTACCTTTTCCGTGACAAAATGTAGCCTATCCGATAGATGTATCTATCTCTGTACCAAATTTCATAGCAATCGGATGAACGATTTAGGATATCTTAGGTAGGTAGGTAGGTACAAACATGTTTGTCTTTTATATCTTATATATAGATTATAAAACATAAATATTAATGTATGCGTTGGTATACAATTTTGCATATAGGTATAGGTTAGGTAAGGTACCTATGCAAAATATTTCACCTATAGTGTATTTTTACATAAATATCTTCTTTTTTTCTTTTAAATTTATTTCTTTTCCAAAAAGAATATTTTTTTTTCAAACAAATGGAATTATGATCTTATTTGAAAACAATTGGTTTCTTACTCTGCTTAAAGTCTAAAAATTACTGTCCCGAATAAGATTGGAATAAAAAAAAAAAATTGGCAACGTCTCAATTTTGTTAATTGTTTGCAACCTAACCGATGTGTGCAACACGTAAAACACGAAACATAATGATCGTTCTTATAAATACTTAGTAGCTTAATATACTCTGTTTATGCGTTGTACAAAAACGATATAACAGACGGAGCATGCTTAGAAATTATAATATACACGGATAACAAAATACAATTGTATTGACATACAGAGTATAATTGTTGTTAATACGTGCCACCGTTAAAATTATAAATAATAATATGTCGGACAACATAATATTTACATTCATAACATCAGAAATTACAATTTAATTGCCGGTACGAAACAAATGAGTTTTACCCGTGGCGTGGCGTCGAGAAGACCAAACCATAAAAGTAGCAAAATGTTTTTATTACTTTTCGACAAATGTTGATAAATTGTCCGGCAAATTGGCCTGTAATAAATTGATACATACGCATGTTCGCACATATTACACACATCATAATATTTTATAATATAAAATAAATGCCAATACAGAACTACTTTTACAGTCCTCTCACATAGTCATATATATATATATATATATATAGTTGTTTCATTGTTTCCCATATAAGCTAATACTAAGACTACAGTTGTATGCGATTGTAAAATTATAAAAAAAATATTACATGTATATATTATTATAATATGTGCATATTTTGTACAATATTTTGCAACAAAGCTTTAAAGTTCTAGTAATTTTCATACTCAGCGACAAATTAACGATCACGTACGTGGAAGAAAAATTATGATACAAAATATAGGTAGGTACTTACAACAAGAAAAAAATCGTATAAAATATCCCTATTATAATGATTATTATTAAAATGTATTAGAAATCTTATTTGTAGATGCAAATTATTCCATAGAAGTAAGTAACGAGTATTATCTTAGAAGGAAATATTTATAATAACGTGGCTTGAAATTAAAATGTAGAAATTATATATTTTACGATCAGATTTTATTTCAACCAGAAATTACGTTTTGTGTACAATCAATTTTTAGTTATACAAGGTATAAAATAGTAAATATCATAATATATACAGATCATTTATTTTTATTATTGCAGGGAGTTGACTGTTTATTTTTTTTTGTAATAAATTGTTATAGTTATTGAGTAATATATTTAAAATTAAACGGTTATTGTATTTTAATACGATATCCAAATGTTATATAGAATAATTTCGATTTCGATAAAAGTTATTTATTATTTTTTTTTTATTAAACATAAAAAGACCGCGGCAGCTCTGACCATTGATCTGACAGTGTCTTAAAATTATACCATTTATCATAAAATATATAAATACATAATACATATAAAGTTGATTTAGGTTAATTTAGGATGGTTCAGATTTCTGTATACAAATTTGATTTTTTTAGAAAAATAAATAGGTTGTTAGTTTCAGTTGGATCCGGGCTGAGGATTTCATAAAGATGTGTGGAGCAGAGGATTTCCACTCGATCTTTCAGGTAATTTCTCCAATCAGTAAGGATGTGTTTGATATTCAATTTAACGCCACAGGTAGTGCATTTGGGTGGATCGTCTCTTGTCATTAGGTGTCGGAGGGTAAGTGCTCTGTGGCCTATTCTAAGGCGATTTAGGATTGTTTCTTGTCTTCTGGAGCAACCTGGTGGAGGAGGACATGGAAGTATTGACATTTTGATTTCATTGAGTTAAGTCGTCTATTTCGATCAGTATTTTGCCATACTTTGGTAGTGTAATTTTTTATGTATTTTTTTGCGTCGGTGTAAGAGAATCCTGGTATAGTGATACCTTTAGGTGAGTAGGTGACCTGTGTGAAAGTTTAGTGACCTCGTCGGCTTTTTCGTTGCCTGTTATATTGCTATGTCCGGGAATCCACATGAATGATATGTGTTTACTGATGGACCGTGTAATGTGGCAGGAATTTTGGATAATCCTTGCTATATCGGAAGGGTTGACTGAATTGTTGAGGGTTATTACTGCACTTAGTGAATCACTTAGTATAATGCAACGTTTGTCGTACACATATTGTGTTAAATATTTGATAAAAGTTATGTTAGCATTTAAAATAAAGTATTGTTAAAGTATTATTATTACTCAATTATCAATAATTTCATCTCAACGGATATTTAGCCAAAGATAAATTGAAAATATTATATTATATATTATTAAGTATAATTATTTTACTTTTTAATTTTCATACAATCATTTTCAACTAATATATAATTACAGATATTTATTATTTTGCTTTCTTCTATTACTTTTATTAACCAATTAAGTGCCTATTTATATTTATTTTTACCATTCATTATAAAAAATGGTTATATTTATTGTAATAGTGAAAAAAATTAATAATTCTATTAGGTTTACACATTTAACTTTAACAATGCACATAATAAACGCATTTAATTCAATACACCATAAGGTGAGTTTAGGTACTTACAAATTATGCATAATATTTCATACAAATATTGAAATTTTAAATAATTAAGTATCTAATAAACATGTTTTTTTAGATATTATTATTCTACTAGATATGCAAAATATTTTGTATGAAAAAAATAAATAGTTGATAAGTTTACTTGGGTTTTGTTGGTGTTATGTTGTATAATATAGCTATATTATAGTTAGCCTGGATACATTATGAATAGTAACAAGCGTTTAATAAATAACACATTGTATAAAATACCAAAATCTGGATCTCCATATGTTTAAGTAATTTAATATGCGTAACAAAAAACAAAGTACTTATATTATAATGGTATATACCGTTTACAAAGCCATTGCCCAAATTTTATCTCTGATTCTCTCATCATCAGTGATGATAATTTTATACACACAACGTATGTGTACCTAACTATTTACCTTAAATATTGTTCCTTTGATGTATTTTCACAATAAACACAATATTTGTCATAAGTGTAAGCAACGCATTAAACAAAAAAAAAACTAAAAAAACATTAAACAACTAAAGAAGTAATTTGGAAAAAATCTGGTAATATAACCGTATAATGGGAAACAGTCAAATAATGTTACAGTCAAAAGATTTATGTTTAAAAATATATATTTTTGAATTTTAGAACTAATGTAATAGGTACTTATAACCAGGCCCTAAAACTGTTCGTACTACTACACACTTTGTGTAGTTCAAAATATGAAGTGTGTACTACGTAATTTGAAAGTGTGTAGCAAAAAATAATTTTTTTTTCATATTATTACTACCTATGAATTATGTATATCTTTAATCGTGCTTTTATCTATTAATTTCTATTCATTCATTTCATTTTTTCAAACTGCAATTATCAATTAAGTTACTTGTTAAAAACAAATTAGTTTATGTAAGATGAAACTCGGCTATAAAAATAATATTACACTTATGGATCTAGAATTATTTGGTGAAGATCATATAATTAGGTACAATATGCAAAAAGACATAATTATTATGTTTCTGAAAATCGTTCTTTCACAACAGTCCGTCATGATATAGTTGAACATATCTTAAAATACTTCAATTATCCTTTGGATACCTCAAATTGGTCTATGTTAAAATCATTGACTAAATTGAGTGATTTAGTTATTGATTACGAATTAAAAAAATGTCCCAAAATTATTTGTCCAGATTATGAATTAAATTAATTTGTACCGCTTAGCTAGAGGCATTCAGACTATACAAAATCTAACCATTTCAGAAATTCTTTTAAAAATATTATTAAAATTAGAACGGAAGTCACTCAGCGTTTCAGTGCTTAGAATATTTACTTTATAAACAATAGTTGTAGTTAAAATTTAAAATGTTTTATCTTTTATGAATAAATTAAACAGATAATATGTATATGATTAATATGTATTTGATTTTAATGACAGGCTCGTATTATTTCTACAAAACCTTAAGTGTTTAATCTTTATTATAAAGTTTAAAATATGAAACAAATAAATGTCTTAAATTAATAAAGTAGGTACCTATAAGTAAAAAAAATATGTTTCATTATTTATTGAAATCACAAAAACTGTCACTTACATAAACAAATATTGTAGTACCTATTGGTTGATACTTGCTTAATTAAGAAAATCAATTTTCAGAAGGGTCTTCATTATCTGTGAACCTACTTCACCGGCTATAAACGTTCAATTAAGTATAGTATGTAGTACGAAAAATTGAAAATGTTAGAATCTGCTTACAACTATTAGCTTATAATTTATTTTTTAAACTCTAGTATTTAATTTTAAAATTGACGTAAAAATGTAGTGATAAATTAATTGTGTTTATACCAAAAGAGCGTATCAAATTACGTAAGTTTTATATTGTTCCATTGGAAGTTAACATTATTATTAAATAGTAATATTATGGGCGATACTTAAGTGGTGTAGGTACTGCAGACTCTAAGGTGTCCACATTCCAGTAACCCAAATCCAACTGAAAACCACCTGCGCCTAATATATATATGCACTTCCGTTCATTGAATAGGTACTAGGTGGTATCTTAAATTTGTATATCTTGTAAATATGACCGAGATTTATCTTATCGATACTAATCAATAAAACGATATCCATACAACAGATATAGTAATTTTAAATACGAACAGCATAGTTTTCCGCCATGTTTTGGTTGTAAATTCATGGTATTTATTTAAATTACAATAATTCAATAAATTATTCTTAATGTTTACTTTTCTTAACTTATAAAACTTAAATTTGCGTATGTCTTAACCTAGGTACTTTAAGACATAAGATATAACGCTTCAGTGGTTCTATTATACTGCTTGCGTTACAAAAACGTGTAATTCCATACATACCTATTGCATTTTATTTTAAGACCGTTTGTCAGTGATGAGTAACATACATTTAATTAAACGTAACGTTTACTATCGTATTATTTGATACATTATTTAATTTCATGGTCGTTAAGTTTTTTTTCTTTTTTTAATGATAGGTTAGGCATATTCAAATTAACTTTACTAATACATTGCCCAGTGCCAATTACTTTAGTGTAATAGTGTTAATGTTAAATCACTAAACATCAGTTGTATTTAAATATAGGTGTTAGGTATTCATTATAATGGGCCTTATGTAGTTATGTCTTTATATATTACTTTATCTAAGGTAAAGAATTAATTATTGTTATTAAAGTTTTACGCACAATTTATAAATCGTAGAACTGCACGCTAGAGCTGTACCTATACTAACGTAGGTTGTAACTTGTACCAACTAAAATACTTTTAAATACACTCTCTCTAGGTTATAGCAAATATAAATTGTAAATAATCAATATAATATTCTGATGTGTTAATCAGATAATATGTACCAAACCACTATTGGTATATGTATACAATATAATGCATTCTTATAATATTATATGACATGTAGGTATTATGGTAATAATAAATTAAGAAATGTTTCAATGATTTTAATAATTTACTTTTATTATTTTGAATTTAAACTGTTACAGACCACTGCAATGGTGTTATATCTTTTTATTTGTATTTTATTCACCTTCCATTATCAGTGATTGTAAATGATTATCTATTGTTTATCGATGTAGGCATAACGAAACTTACACTAATAAGGTCGGTATTTAGTTGTTCATTATATTTATTTATATATGTCTATATATTACATATTATGTCTATGTCGCAACAAGAGTTGCATACAATATCGTTATATCATTATATTACAAACATAGCTGACCAAACTTTAAGCTCCATGCTGTTAATTGTGATGTTGAGAGATGCTAACTGACTTAGTTGATATATTCATATAACTTATTGTTATTATAATACTTGCTTTGTTACTTTAATATTCAAACATTATGGCTGTATGAGAAACTCATGGTACTTATATGTAAATGTTTCTACGTTATAAGTAGTTAAAAAGGATTTCAGATGATTCTACCTGTGTTAGACCTAAACACAACTAAACACAGTTAAATAATAAACAGAGATCATATTTTCAGAAATGACAAATATTAGTATAAGTAAATATTATTTGCAACAATATATCTGTAACACTGCAGTGAAGTGGGCTAGTAACTCCTGTATCACGGCACCACTAAATTCATAAGTTAGTTAATAATTATTATGTATCCACAGTAAAATAATATAGCATGTTTATAACGATACTCGACGTTTGATGTTCTAAATTGTAGCTATATTTTAAGTTGAGCATCCTTTTGTTTTGATGACTTAATTAAACATGATGAAAAAAGTGAGTCAGTAAATGAGAATATTACAAAACCAGTTATCACGACACCTCTATTTTTTTTACAGGTTAATTCTGAAATCGTTTTAACAGAATTTAAAGTGGCGTAACTGTGAATGTTGTATGGTATAAAAATAACTCTTTAAGACAAACTGGATAGGATATTCTCCTTTTAACACCTCCTATAAAAATATTTGATGCGTGATAACATATTATCAAGATCAATAGAGGTAACATAATAATTTACATATTACTATTGCATTATAAAGTATTATATTTGTCTAATTTTTCTTTAACTATTAAATAAGACAAATGATAAATATAGTGTTCATCAAATATAATAAAGTATAATATTTGTCTAAGCTTTAAATACTTATGTTATCAGATGTGATCACTATATATATATAATAAAAGTGTTAAATTTGAATTCAATGTATAATACCATTGTATACAAAAAATGATTCTGAGAAAAGACGGTCTGGCAGCCTATATTACTGAATACATTTTATGATATTATTGCTCTTAAAGTAATTTATTTTTCTGTTAAGTTAGATTTTTAAACAAAAGATAATCACTGTTGTTATTTTGTTGTAAATTAAAAATATTATTATTTATTTGTGGGTACTTGAAACTTTTAAAGTATATTATAATATTAAAAAAAATATCAAAAATATTATATATTTTATGCACACAATGAAATTTCCAATGCAATGTTCTTGGTAAAAATTAATTCAACCAACTGAATTACTAAAATAGCTAAAAAAAAAAAAACAGCGTTTTATATTTTTTTGGTCATAGTATGAACTTTTGAGAAAACTTGTTTTAAATTATCAATTCTTTAGAAATTGAAAATTTTATACATTTTTAACCACAAAATAATTAGCAAATGTTCATGATTTTTATAAATATATCATATAAAATTAATCTGTACCTATTTATTTAAATTACTTATGAGGAACTTTGTTATAAATGTTTAAGATTTTTGACTCAGTGAAAAATGTACTATCGATATGTATCGATAAAAACATTTAAAAAAAAATTTAAAACTAAAATTTAAAAAGACCCAAAATATTTTTAAAACATTATCGTAAATATAAATAATAATATAAACATTTGGTGTAAATGTCAAGCATTTACAGTTATTTGATTTTGAATGACAACAAAATAAGATAATCGTTTGATTAGAAATCGTTAATTTACGGGTAAATCCAATATGTCGTATATTCTTAAATTATAATATAAACGTATATAACTTCAAACGCTCATATAAAATTAAGGTGACTTTCCGGTAAACGTTTTTTTTATTAAAGGTAGAAAAACTTAATGAGGAATCTTGCATTTCTAAAACTTCAGATATAAAAAGAAAAATGTTATGAGTTTCTGACTCAAACTAATTTGAATTTTTTAGTGTTTTTAATGAACTTTGTCAAAATTCTAACTTCAGATACTTATAAAAATGACTGACAACTCTCAAAAACTCATAAAAAATTATGAGAAACCTCGTATTCAATTTTCAAGTTTTGAAAAATTGTTTATTGAAAATAGTTTTAAAAAAATAGTACAAGGTTAGATTATCGATTTAAAATGAGAAATTATTAAACAGAAACATATATGAGCTAAAAAATTATAAAATTTATAAAAATGCCATGCATGATTACAAAAAATGTGTAACGAAGAATAACTTTTAATACTGACATTCACTTAAAAATGTTCTATTTTATTATCTTATCTATCAGAAAACCACATATAAAATTAATATTCGTGCATTGTTTTACCTATATCAATCCACCTATAGTAAGATAAGTCGTTCAATGTTTACTTAGTTTAATATTCTTATGGGTTTTATAATAATAAATAGCACGTGGCTAAAAAGTGTTTTGAAACTTCGGTGTTCGACAATTTACAAACAGTATAGCACAAAACCTATGTTAAACAAATTAATATTAGAGTTTAATTATTATAATCAATAATGTCATTGCTATACTATTGTCTATTATTACATATATTGATACCAGTAGGTATTATTTATTTCTCGAATCTGTGTAGGATATTAATTTATATTAAAGAATAGGTAATACATTTCTAAAATTACTTAATATATTGTTAGTATTTAGTTGTATTAACAACATATTTTGAGTACCTATGTAGGAATTCGTACTAGATATATCAAGTTAAAAAAAACAAAGACGTCAAAATGTAAAAACACAATTGTATAAGTATATAATATTATATTTGAATGACTCGAATATAAATACAACATTAGGTATGTGTGTACATATCATTCACTCGATTTAAAAACTAATAATTCAATAAACATAATACTCCTGATTCCTGGTCATAATATAATCGAATATAATATTTTAATATTAATATTTAATTGATATTCCCAATAATACGTCATAACTACTACGTTATGAAAATAAAAACATAAAATATTTTATAAAACATTACAAACATAAATTTATAAAATACATATAGGTACATTTAGGTTTATGTTTTTCAAACGAATTTCAATTCAAAGACATTTTGAATTTAATTAATATTTATATTACAGAAGTATAATTCAATTCTTAAACGGTTTTCAACTAGAATTGCATGCTTCAAATACCTTAAGAAATACTCCAATAACTTTAAATTATTATCATATACATAAACCAGAAGTCCTACATTGAATATTATTTAGGTGCATGTATGATGTATACAAACCACTTTAAGAGCATTAAAAAAAATCTCTTTAAAAATTTAAAATTAATACCTAAGGTTGCCATCCAAATATCAAAAGTTAATACCGACAGTCGTTTTACACCATTCTCACAAATCTGAGTTATGGAATTTAAAAAGACGATTAAAGTATAAAAATATTAAAACTAATATCTTACAGTACATTTCGAATTGTATTATTGCATTTTATTTGTTCACTTAAAAATGTCTTTGGAAAAAGTACCGCTTTCCCCGATATGAGCGAAACTAAACGAGTTTCTAACACCGTATTTTGTCCGGACAGCTCGTACGTAGGCATAGATCATACGTCGGTACTACAAAACAAAAAAAAATCAATCTGTTATTAATATATAACAATGTGGCTGGACCTTATATCGTATAAACCACATACTCGCACGTGGTGGTATGTACCGTGGCTATACAGCATTCACGATTGGGTTAACTGTAATTCGGTTAGCGTCTTGAACGCGTCTCGCTGCAGGAAACAATAAACATCAAAAGACAATTGACGAAATGTTTGATCTTGAACGTTTGATCGTCTACAAGACGTGCCGGGATGACATTTTTGAAAATAAACCCATTAGACCGAAAATGTCGCTTATTGAAAACCGTAATCAGTAGACCAACTAAATGCACACGTTTGAGGAAAACGTGTAGTTTTCATTCTGATTTTGGTCACGACGTGTTATGTTCAGTAAGCACATTTAGGTGGGGACAGTAACAATTATAAAATAGATAACTTTCCAGGTATAAAGTTATTAAGGACAATGTTTATGGCATTTTAACGTCTCCTTGACTCTTACTACGATACTATAGACTATATTTTATACATATAAGTGTTATATAACCCAAATCCTTAAGCCCATAAAATCCCTTGAAAATCCCAAATCATGTATAATTTAACATCATATTTGTGGTAGTTATAAAGTATGTAGATGGTTTGTTCTCATTTAATCAACTCAAAATTGAAAGTACTTTATAATTTGTAATTATTAAATATTTAATTGTTAAAAGTGACAAATTATAATAATACCAATACTATTAATAAATATATAAATAAACATGGTGTACATTGTACAATTATTTCAGTGAATCATGAATTTGTAAATAAAATTAAAACTAAAACTGTATTGATTGGTAAATTAAATCGTTTCTCAGCAATGAACTCAATACTGAATTCATTGTGTCAGATTTATCAATTTAACAGAAATCGAAAATGAAAATTAACAAACATATTTTATGTTGGTATTTAAATCATTAGCACAGCGATCTATGATGATTAAATGCCTTTTGTTAATTATTATAATATATATTTATATTCTTCCTACTAATTATATGTACTTACTATATGCGTTAACAATTTTACTTCTGAACGTCACCCGATTTCTGGTTACACTCCAGAAAACAAGGCTAAAAGCTAACCAAATGACATTACTAACAGAGGTGCTGAAAGGTGTACTCTTTACGGGTCGTAAAAGTGCCGATAAACATACTTTTAGAAAAATGCTATTTGGTTGGCGTAGTTGAAACGTAGTTTCCACGCGACTGTGAGTGTTAGCGTGATTGATGGGCCACTTGAATCAGCCGCTGGTAAACGCACTTGTTCTGCCGATTTTCACAAACTATCATGGAGTCTAATCGTACATAGAACTTTTATTTTAACTTTTCCAACTATATGTTGACCTACTAATATATTTTAAACTAATAGAAATCAACAAATCATATTGTTCTTTGCGTTTGGCTGACTAAGATAATTGAATATTAATTGTCTTATACTCCATCTACCGGATTTACTGATTGTCCATTTTATCAGATTAAGTACTTAACTAAATATTCAAATATTCTGGTGGCATACCAATTAGTCTGATGATGCGAAAGTGATTCAGAAAACAAATTTTACTTCCTCGTTAGGAACAGATCTATATTATTTACTTTTTTTATTCGAATTTTATAGACAAAAAGTACAAAAATGTAAATTGTCTATAAATACCTTAAAAAAAGACAAATTATTTTAAAAAATATACCATGTATAGAAAATTATAATGTAAAAATTGTATGAAAATAATAAGTACCTACCTGCGGTTATTCATTTTTTGGTTAGACTAAAAAAACAAAACTGATTTTGCATTTTGGTTGATCATTTTACTGCACCAAAAAGAGAATGACATACAATGAAAAACACTCATCATTGTAAAATCAATACATTTATGGTAAAACCAAAAAATTTCTACCACGATATTGTTGCAGGCTATTATTTTATAATAGTTTAAAATTACTGTAAGTTCTGTAATCGAACCACTAATGACTACTTGACATACGATCAACAGGTTAGATTGCAAAAGTTTAAACACTTTAGAAACATATAACCATTCAAGCCGTATAACTATATGAAACACAAAATTGTTAAGTACCTAAGCAAAATTTAAAATATAACAAATTTATAATCAACTATTAACTATGGTGGTCGAAAAGTATTTTATTGACATCCTTATCTCTATTTTGTTACTGTTATTTTATTGATGAACGACAGTAAAATTGCATAATGCTTAATAAGCATAGTTAGTAAGTCATAATGATACACATCATGCATACCTGCAGTATATGACATAATTATATATTACTTTAAAGTTTAGCAATTTTTAATACAATATTCAATATATTATCCATGTTCAAAATGCATTTTTAAATTACATTTTCAATAATGGTTGGAAAAAAAATCAAAATGCAGGAAGTATTAAAATCACTTCGCTAATTGAATAATGGTTTTAGAAATGTGAGACGTATTCCGGTATAAAAAATATTTTTTTATAAAAAACTTTTCTGTCTTGTGTTAACTCAACGAAACAAAGTTTTATCATTCAAGTAAAATTTGGTTGTGGGAAGTTGAAATTACACTGGCCACGGAACTGTGCACCTCTATTTGTGAATATCAAAGCAGGAGACACATATAGGATTTTTGAAAAGACTTGGGTCTCTGACCGCCACGCCACAACACAAAGTGTGGGTTTCCGGTATGCTTAATTACGAAACTTGATAGTTTCACTCAAGTCAGATCGAACGAAAGGATCTCTTTTAGACCGCATCCACTGTGACGCAAACTTTGTTCTCTACCAGCTCAGCATTTTCACTGCAGCCTTCGACCGGTCGTTTCCGGTGGTTGTTTGCATATAAAACATTATGTAGGTATAAACATATAGATAATATAATATAATCTCATTATTATGTACAACGTGTTGCGCACAGCCACTTCCCGCAACAATACGAATAAATTATTTTCATCATCAGACTTCATCATGTTATCTTTTTTTGGTTTTTATGTTTATTTTCACCACGAATGACGATTTCCATTAGTCAATTGATTGTGCTGTATAATTATATTATTTGATCACTACAGTTAATGAGAAACTGTACAAGCAATTTAGTCCACGCAAAGAAAACGTTCACGGATTGCATTGAAGAAAATTAATGTTAAAAAAAAAACTAGGAAGTCGATATGCGTTATAACTGGTGTCGAGTGTTTTGATGATAAATCAATGTATACGATGAAAAATGAATCCTAGGGTTTTTCCATCAACAGAAAGTTTACCTAATTTTTTCCAAAAACAAATCTCATTCCTATGTTATAAAATAACATTATTTTAGTTTATTTTAAAAAATCATTAATGTATTTTTATATTTTTAAATATAATAAATAAGAACTTATAACGAATCACAGTTGAATGGAGTTAAGTTTTTTTTAGCGTAAATAAATTTATTTTATCAATTATTTTTTTACAAATGCTAAAAAATGTCAAAAATATTTCAAATATCTATAAATAATTTAAAATTATTATCCTAAATATTTTGAAGATTTCATTGTATATAACTAACTATAACTTAAGTAAAATTGGAATGTTTCTAAGTTCCTAACGGCTAAGATCAATATTTTTTGAATAATAACAAAATAATACAAATTTAGTTGGATGATAATTTATGACTATCGGTAGAATTGAGTACTTAATATAGGTACACATTGTATTTAAAATATAAATAGCTATAAATATTAAATTGCATATTACAAGATCCATCATATTATTTTGAAAAATAGATTTTGTGTCTTAAAAATGCCTAGGTACATACATTTTTGGTGAATATTTCAACTTTCTAGTGCTATTCATTTAAATAAAACAAAATTGAAATCCATCGAAATCCCTAAAAGTACCAACTAGATCCAATTTTCTAGAAATCACCCGATAGTTGAAAATTGAATTATTTCCACTGATCCAATAGGCGATGATAGACAAAAAAAACTCGCAATATAAAAATAATACATTCATATCGCTACACTCAGAATCTAAATCGATTTTAAATATTTATACTATTGAATATCATATCATAGTTTATTAATCGAATAATACAAATCATATTAAATAGGTACTCGTTTTTTCCCGTCCTTTCGGGATGTATCAACAATAATTATGAAAAAGGTTTTATGTGTGAAGTGTGAACGTATAATGGATTTCCAGCGTGGCATAAATTCCGTATTTAGAATAATACAAATATATAAAAATAAATGCCTCCCATTATTGTTTTTTGAATATTTATCAAACACCTAATATTAACAAATAATTAATATGTTTGAAGTTTAAATTACTTTATTTTATTCTAACGTCTTTACGCTCGCATGGGATCTTGAAAAATATTACCTTCATAAAAACCTATCGTTATTTATCTAATATGATTGTTTCACTAAGTAATATGATGATTTCGTGGTTATAGATATTTTAGTTTTTGAAATAAAGTCTAATATTTTATATCAAATTCTAAATTATTTTTGTTTAAAATTAATCATTTATGACGCAGTTGTTATATTCAGATACAATATGTTAATACTTAATTTACAGTAAGTTAGTTTATTCATTTTCAAGGTATCCTTTTTATATTTTATACCTAGTCAAAATTAAATCAAGCTATACCATTCCTTATTATATTAAAAATAAAATGTAGGTACACATTTTATACCTACTATTTTTCCTTAGTTGTAAATTACAATAATTTGTAATGCTTTTGAAATACTGAGTTCTATATTGAATTTTTAATGTTATTTTGTATTGTACTTGTAACAAAATGTAAATTAATAAAAAATATTAATTTTTATCCAATAATTTAATTTTTCTCTATTATACCATCATAAAAACCTTTACAAGAATAATACAATTTTCATTCATTAAAATATTTTAATTATATATTTTATTATAATATGATTTGTGTTGACTACCATTATTCAGTTAGATGGACATAGACTTAAAAAAACAGTATAAATATTAATTTTATAAATACCTTATATATTCATTAATTTGAGCTAAAAATATTTTGTTTTTAAATAGTTTTACTGTTCATAAAACATTAGATAATGATTATTATTGTATTTATTTTATTAGATATGATTATACGAATTTATGTTTCGAATTGGAAAGTAAGATAAATTAAATGGTCGTTGAAGCGAAAGTAGTATAAAATATTGTTGAGTGCAAATTAATACAATTTGTTATTAATTAAAAAGTTTTAAAATATAAATTGAAATAATTTAACAGCCAATAGGTACGTTGTTTTTTTTACCACAAAGCTTGATTAAAAGAACAGTTTGAAAAGATTTTAAATAAATTAGAGGAAAAGAGGTGATGGCCTAGTTTAAACCGAGAAAAACATTATTCGTAAGTACAGCTATTGGTTTGATGTTTTTATTTCAATCATTTTTCATGGTTCATTGAATTTTATGGCATTCAGATAAAATATTGTCTTAAACCTTGATACTCATAGTAATTAATTCGAACTAAAAGTTTCTAATATCTAAACATCTTTTGAAAATAAACGAAACATATAAACAAGTTAATTTTATTGGTTGAACGAACTCTACGAGTATACTGTTAATTGTTATATTATAATTATAAGTGAAACTTAGCTATGAACCCTCTTGAAAAGCTAATATCAGTATATAATATATATATCGGTATTTCTAGTAATTTTCCAAACGTAATTTCCTATACCGAATAATATACCTAAGTCTCACACCGACAAACTCATTATTGTTTCATTAGTAAATATTATGATTTATACTTATATGTATTTTCGATCATCACTCGCACTTTTATTATCACAATTAGCTGGTTCGGTGTTCAACCAAAAACTTCCTAATAAAACGCTGCCGTCCATTAGATAAATGGATGCTGTTAAGAAGGAACGAAGACGTTATTAAGTAACCTGTTTTCCCACTCACACTTGACCAAATAGACAAGAAAAGCAATTGTTAGCACTTAAACACAAAAGCTGTTCTAGCAAAATTTAGTGTTGAAGAAATTGTACGTAGCTAAGTATACTATTACACGTTCAATCGAGAAATATCCACATATAGGAGGTACCTATATTATGTTTGATAAACATAAACACATATACATATATTATTTGCTATTATAATAGCTATTACCACACATATTAAAAATTAACGAATTAGGTATATTATATTATTTCAAATTCACACCATCATATTAAATTTAATTATTATAATTTATTTTAAAATACATTTGATTTAAGTATTTTTTATTGGGTATAATAATTTATATTAAGTTTAATATCATATTAAACCATGAATAAAACTTAAAGTATAAAAAGTAAACCATTTTAAGTCATAATTTGCACGTACAATTATTGCTATTCTGTCTTTGTAACATAGGTATGTCATATATAGTTTGATAGCTGTAAACCTAACAATAAATAACTGCAGTATCTACTTATATTATTATGTGTATAAAATATAATAAAGTATTACCTATATTATTAATATAATATGGTTTATACAAGTTATCGTGTAAAGGGGTACATTAAAATATAGAATTTAGGAAAATTGACATTCGCCATTAATTTAAGCTTAGATGAAAATCTCATACAATTATTACCAATGGGCTAACATTTTAAAATATCTAAATACAACAAAAAAAAACTCACTCTACACTAGACAAAAATATTATTGCAATTATTTATCACAAAAATATTTTGAGTTTTTTTTTTTTTGGTGTTTCGAGAATTGCTGTAAATATTATGTATATCAGTATATGCATTGTATTGGCGTCCACCGTGATGATCAGCCGTAGTTATTCCTATTTCTTACCTATTTAAGATTTTGATTCGATTTAAAACCCGGAGCGGACTGGTCCACTGACCTTCCAACCTGTATGATAGTAGTAGGCCCTTTCACTACGTGGTCACGGGGCCTTTGATTAACAAACATCAGGGGACCATAATTAAGAAATATCACATCTCAAATACGTATTAGCAATTAGCCTTAACTGCAATATTTCAGAATTTAATAATAGAATACTATAAATCGATACTTCTTGATAATATTATATTTAATTATTGGTAAAATACTGTAATGTATTTACAGTTGGCATGATTAATTATGAGTTATGGTAGATTAGAAAACATAAAAAACAGATTTAAACTTTTCTTTTGAAAAAAATATTCTATTGATACACACAGAACTCATTTATAAATAAGAGTTATGGGTGTCCAGTTAATAATTCAATATTTTCCACGGGCCAAAGTTGGGTTTGACAAAAAATAAGTACAATACATTTCTCCTCTGAGTTTTCCTGAAGTGGGCCTTCTATAATTAAGGATCAGTAGACTTTTAAAGTCCCAGTCCACTCCTGTTTATAACCTTGATTACTTAATAAAAAGTTCCTCATAAGTGTTTCTAACAGCAATGAGCAAAGTTACTAACGAGGTACACTCGAAACCTACTATGCGCTATAAACGAGTCTTCTGTTTTTATAATTTATTTTATTTATTAAAATATAATCTACATAGTTCTTTTCACGTAAAAGAAATTTTAAAAATTTTTTTATTTATTTAAAACTGAACAGATTTGAGCTTACACCCTCCTCCACCAAAATTTGCACCAATGAGCTTAGTACAATTAGTCATGTTTAAATAGGTACTATACAGTATACATGTATATTATATATAGCTAATAGGTATAATTATGTAGATGAGTATATTATAATTTTCATTAAATTCACGACTAATTTATTGTACCTATAATAATAATAAGGCAAGTAGAAAGGTACTATTATATTTACAGAACTGTATTATAAACAATCATTTGATATAACTATCAACTTTGAATTAAAAATGAAAACCTTTTATAATAAAGGTATTGAACTTAGAAATAATTTTAAAAATCAATTTTTATTAATATTCTAGGAAACCCTCGAATTAATTAATTTTCAATTACCTAGGTAATAAAAAACTTCTCTAGGTGAATTTATTGACGGAGTATATTATTTATTACAGTATAAGAAGAAAATAAATTCAATAGTGATTTAGATTTTTAGTTTCTTTACTGAAATTGTATAATTTCGAGGAACATTATATTGATGTCTTAAGTTTCGTGCTTTTCTTAGTAAAATATAGTTTTAAGGAGTTGAATGATTTCAATAAGCGCGTTCAATTGATCAAAATATTTTGTATAGGTATAATACAAATATAAATACCGTGAATTACCTACGACTCTACGAGTAACACCCCTATATTATTTATTGATAACATTTTAAATGAAATTCAATGAACAACTAAATTTACAGCCAAAGTCTAAAACATGCAAAAATCTGTTCAGGATTGTTTTTAGAATGCTTTGATAAATCGTTTTGAGATATTTTTTACTTCTCGATCCCTCTTTACAATCTCTTGACCTGCAATAAAAAATCCCTACCATACGTAATCCCAGAAAAAACGTACGTTACCTAGTCTGAATCGAATTCGCTTTCAAAATGCGGTATGATTGAAAACCATAACTTTCGTAAAATATTACCTACTATAGATGCTAAAAGCAAATAACTCATTTCTACCAAACCATGAAGTATAATTATATAAAACAATATTAAAAATAAGCAGCCTTGTTATATAAAGTAAGAATATATCTTAAATAAATTTGATTAATTATTAATTATTTATTTATTCATCGTACCGCAAAAGAACCAAATAATACATACAAAATAAACAACATAAATAATATAAGTACATAACAATATAGGTAATAGGTAATTATAAAAGATTCATTTTTATAAATGCATAATAGGTTCATAATAGACTGGAAAATTGATTGTATGACTAAACATTAAATTAAATTATAAAGTATAATACTAAAAATAAGTAACAACTAATATATATAAGTACTATTGAAACCTTTTATACTCATTGTATAACCCTTTAACCATAGAATTTTGTAAATAATTAAATATAAAAATGTTTTAAAGAAATTTATATTTACATAATTGTTTCAATATTATATACAGTTTGTTAGTACTGAACACAGAATTTTGTGTTAATCATCAAGCAAATAAACCTACCATATTTAAATTGTCTAATGAAGATTTTAAAATATCAATGACATCGATGACATCTGCCTCGTTACATATACCTAACAGAATAACTTTTTTTTATAAACCTTAAAAGGAATGTTCAGTTGCACAAATAACAACCACTGGCATATAAACGAAATATTAAAATAATAAGCTGCATTTCCCAGTTATTTTTATACAAATTTAGAACTATAATAAATAAACCCTACCATGAATGATATTATAAAAAAAAAATGTCAATTTGATTATAAAATATAAATTATACTATCGAGAAGATATATAATGGCATTTACAAAATAATAATTGTATTAAGTCTTCTACAGCATTTAAGTAATAATTTATAAAGATAACCAGATCTTTTGATGTAACATTATTTGAAAGTGCTAAAAGTGGCATATTAAATATTTTTACTATAGGTAATTTACCTAGTAAAAAATGCAAAAAAATGCATACCATTTTAAATACAGAATCCATAAAGTTTGTCTGCTCCAAAGTGTGCTTTCTTTACTTGTTTTGTTAACTATTGAAATATTCAACGCGGTCTATGACACCGATGGTTAAGATTAAAAAAAAAATCCAAACAATAGGTAAATACCTATAACATTTTAATAATAATTGTATAAAATATAATATTTCTAAAAATGAAAACATATTATGTATATTATACTGTGATTCCAATATTATAGTTAAAGAAAAATATTAAAATTCAGTGCAACCATCTAAATGTTTATTTATTTTGTTAATCAGATAAAAAAATGTATTAAACTCGTTATTTATTCTAAACTGTTAACACCTAAAACCTTTTCTCAGTTTTTACTCAGTTTATTTCTCTTTGGCAATTTTAAAAAGAAGTTTTAATTAAAAAGTATTTTAATTACAGTATAAAATATAAGCCTATATTATAAGGGCATCTACCCCATCGCAGACTGAATAATTTTTTTTGGCTTAACCAAAATACATATATTTAAATGTCTTAATAACTACATTTTTCATAACATATATTTCGCTATTTCAAATTAAAATTATAACGTAATTAGTTAAATTACATTAGTTAAGGATCAATTTCTTTTCACAGTAATTTTTGAATCTTTAAAATTAAATAAATACACGTATTATCATGCATATTTTAAAAGGAAAATATCAACTTTAGAACAACTGCCGCGAAGGTAAGGGTGAAGATTGCAAACATTTTAGCTTTTTTGTAATAATATTTTGAACGATTTGCAGAAGATCATAAACAATATTTTTAGTTGAAAAATGAATAGATTGTTAAATTTTTTTAAGCGATGCTTCTAATTAATGTTGCAACATTACATTTTGTATGATTTATGTCTTTGATGAATTTTCTGAGCCATGTAGTGCTGAGGCATTTATCAGTCAAAAAATAAAATAAAAACCAAAAGTAAATAATAACCGTTATTGTGTCAATGTATAACATATGTTGCAAAAAGTATTTAGGTACGAGTTCACATAATGTACTATCCACAAATATAATATCTTCACATGGTGTCAATATAATGGTAGTCATGCAAATAAATTGCAAATTGTCAGGTGCATAAATTAATTTTTATTTTTTTATTTAATACAACCATTATCTTACATTTGACACCACTGAAATATTCAAGCCTGGACAATTTTATAAAATATTTTAACTGAGTTAAATTAAGTTGGTAGAGAACGTTCAAAAATTTTAAAGTTAATAGTTATCTTAATTCTTTTTTAACTCAGTTAAGTTAAAAGTAATATGAAAACTTACAATTAACTTACTAACTTAAATTAACTTACTTTGAAATTTGGATTAAAATGGATAGTATGGATTAAAATAATAAGAACTAAATTTGGATTTGATTAAAAGTAATTCGTTATTTATTAAGTTTATATCAATCAAAATCAGTAAAGTTAAAAATTAAGTTAGTTATAATACAATTTTAAAAAGTTAAAAAAAAACTTAACTTTTTAACTAGCTTTTGCCCAGAAATATTTACCAAGATTTAATGAATCCTGGAAAATGCGCATGTTTTTTCATATTTATTTGATATCTGAATGTTGCACTTCGAAATCTGTTGCAATCAGCTAGTTATAATTATGTTTAAGGCATGATTGAGTCATTTTCTTTACGTTTAATATCTTAACCTAAAAATGTCCGTTAGATTTATTTTGTCATATCTAATATTTGGTTTATTGCGATTATACCAAAACTTCAAGTACCAATATTAAACCATCACTGTTAGTTGATAATCTGGAGTAACAAATTATACTCGTAAACAACCATTTAAATTTTCTATTTTTTTAGTTAGATTTATAAAACAATATTTTCCTGAATTAACTAAATTGATGTCAAGTATTTTCCCTGTTCTAGTGTAATATTTTTTCGATTGAATTTTATATATTTTTATTATTTAAACAAAATTAAAAGTATACAACAGAAATTTAAAATTATGATCGACACTGTGCGACAAATATTGGTCATAACTCATATGCAACTAAACCGTGGATGTCCCTAGAAAAATGTGTAGTTGTGTATGTGAATGAGAGGGGGTAGGGTAAAAATTAAAGTTACTCAATTATTGCATAGTATTATAGTTTTAAATTGCTTGTTATAAAATATATATTTATTTTTTTAAGTGGACGTTGTACCCACTATTGTGTACATCTTATTACTAAATGCATAACATAGCAAAATGTACGTTCAGAATAATCCATTTAACTCTGTTATTTTCAATATTATAATAAATTGACCAATTTAAAATGTTAAGTTATAAATATAGGAGTTGCACCTATAGGATTTTTTTGTTTAAATTTTGAAACAAGTTATGAATATTTAAAAAAATTAAAACAGTTGCAATTCATAAGTACTCATAACTATATATCATTATTCTTATCTTTAAATTTGGTAATAGATCATAATAATAATGTAATGTTGTTAGCTTTAATATTAGAGTAAATGGTCCCTTTACCAAATTATAAGATTATATAGAGGATTTTAAAAGGCTCAATTTTAAAGCAATTTATGAATATTTTTAAATCATAATATTTTTCAAAGTTAAAACTCATTTACGTGTATATCAGTTATAAAAAAATTAAGTAGTGCGATGATATACTCTTAAGTGAATTACATCCTGTTCACTACTTTTTATTTTATTTTTTTCTGGATGATCCTCTTGATAATTATATACTTCACCTTCTGATAGTAAAATATAACGTCAAGTTATAAAATATAAGACATTAGAACATACAAAAATAGTTCTTAGGTTCTTATAACACTTGTTTATAGTACTTATATAATTATGAGTTATTACATAAGTTATGACAATATTTAAAAACTGGAAGTATAAAATACATTTACCAAACAAAAAAGGTCATTATATAATACCCTTACCTATTGGTATGTTACATAATATTGGAATCATAATGTAACACTATATACATACATACAACAATATTTTACCCGACACCAATTTTCACAACAAGTACTCAACTGAAGGGTAGGTTGCTATTATACAGTTGGCATAGTATTAGGCCCCCAAGCTGGTTAGGCTAGTTCCAACTTCTAAAAGTTTTTTAGATTTTATATTTTAAATACTATTATGATTTATCAGTCATTACTAATTTATGTATTAAAATTATGTTTAATTATATTTTTTAAATCATGCATACCTGTAAAAAGTGTCTTCATTGATTCATTCTCAATTTAATTCGAGTTTTTTATCCCTAAACATTTAAATTGATAGGTCGAATCATAAGCCGTGTTTATATACGTTGCAACCCTAGCCTTTCATAAGTCTACGTTATAAATATTTGCTTCCATAATATCAATGTTTCATATACCCATAGGTATATAATAATTATATGGTATCTATTCGACTATTCAGTTCCAATGCTTCATATACTAGGTAAAATTAATTTATTGAATAATCAAGTCCCTGTATTTACAAGGCGATAACCTTATTAAGTGTCTACACTCATTATTTCAAAAAGTTCTAACCCCAATTCCCCTTCTGTGTCAAAATGTTCACTCATCTAAACTTTAAATACTTATAAACTATAACAAATTATTCTTAATTTTATTTTTAGTACTGATTAGAATTCTCTGAAAAATAATCAACATTAGAATCTGAAATTAAAAATGTTTGATGTAATTCAAAAAGTAAAAAACTTAACTCTGGTAAGACGCATATCAATTATTTACGGGAATTCAAGCACGCCGTGATTTTTACCACGTATTGAAATATTTCAATTAAAATATTATTATTATCACGATCGATAACGTTTATCGGTCAGCAATTATTAGGAAACACAATTTTAAAATAAACCATAATTGAATTTTCATGAAAATCAAATTGTATATAATTGTCACAGCCTAGCAAGCACACTGTCTTTTAGACTAAAGAACTTTGAATATTTCTATATTACAGATCGTATACAGTTTACACATAAGTTTTTACCATACCTATTATAAGGCTCGCTGATATAGTCATATTATAGAAATAAGACATATTATAAAGACTCGTAGTTGTAATGTTCTAAAACCTTTTAATTTCATATATACATATAATTGTGTCAATGCTGAATACATAATATGTATTATTGTGTTATGTATTTATTCATATTTTATGTGTCGCAGATTTTGTAAACAGAATGGTACAAAATACTGTTACCTATTTTATATTTCACTAATAACTATTTAAAAACTATTGTTTTTTTGTGGAATGACTCAATCGAAGAAAATAGTAATTACTAATTACGCACACATCACGTTAGGTTAGGACATGCGTTTAGTACATTAATATCGAAGAATGTATTTAACAAATTTTTATTTTGGGAAACAGCAATCTGTTATACAGTAGTATCTTATTGTAATACTCATAGTCGATAGTCGTGACGACTGATGAATGTAATTGCGTAGTATAGCATGTGCAAAGTTGGTATACAGTGATACAATTTTGGCCTGATTTATTTTGCTTTACAATAGTGAAAATAATAGAAAAAAAAACAAATAATAAGAGTAGTGTTTGAAAACTTATTCGAGAGTTATTAAGTGCCGTGATGTAATTTATTTCTTATTTGAATAATTGATAGTATATGTTGCTTAGTTTAGTGAAGTAAATCCCTAGACCATTGTAGTTTTAATATTCTTGGGTGGTTTTCGAGTTGAGGGAATTATAATGTAGGTAACCTAGATGATGATTTCTAACCTTAATAAATACTTGATCAATATTGTGAAATTAAAAAATGGCGGTACCATGATGATGTACCTATTTAAGCCAGTCAACTTAAGCTTTTAATATTAAACATTAAATTAAAACGAAAGATGAGACAAAATGTTTTAATTATATTCTTTTTGATAACTGGTTAATTGTAGCGTCCACGTAGTATTTATCATAGCTGTTATCACTTTTATATTATTATTAAAGACTAAAGAGTGATACAATCCATCATTACAATTATAAACTTAAGATACATATTTTAGTCATTTTGAGATAAACTCAGTTCAACTACAATAGGTAGTTAAATTATATATTCTTAGAATGGTGCGCGATGCACTTTCACTTGATTTATTGACTACCTACCTATCCAAATGATTGTTTATAAATGGACATCGTCACTCTGTAGTACCTATAATAATTAATAATAAAACATAATTTTACACAAAATTATTAAAAAAAAATATTGACCCTCTGGGAGTTTTCGGAAATATTCCAACTCTAGATATTATACTATCTAGTAAATAATATGTATTTTAAATAAAAATTAATTTCGTCTCACATGAAGTACAACATAATTATCTTGGAAAACAATAATTTCTTGTTGACCGACATCAAGCCGTCTATGTCAAATTTAGGATTTTCTGAACACTTTATTGCACCTATATTCTGCGTACACCATATTATACAACTAAAATTACGTATTTGTTCAAATATAATTTCGACTTATGGTGCAACTGGCATTATATTCTCATCGTTTCCTTCAGAAATTTTCTGTGTATACACAATAATGGACTCCGTCATTGTTGTTGCGGTTGTCTTGGAATTTCAAGTAAGTGGGATGTAGTTTATTGTAATAACCACGGAAGTTTGATTTTCAACCGACATGCTTTTAATTTCAACGCTACCAAAACCTTTGCTGCAGAACTTACAACTAATAATTCAATACTCGGAGTATAAAATATATTAATTTTTCTTCATATAATATTCCATAAAAAAAATCTATACAATATTTTAGGTAAGGTTAATCTACAACAAGTGCATTTGGTTTAATAGACATTATGATTAGTGTTTACAAATAACAATTTATTAATTATTAGTAGATAGGTACATGAAATACCGATAGTTCGTAGATAGCTATAGATAATAAAATAAAAATCATTGATTTCACTCTATTTTATAATTTATTTATTTTTATATTAGTAGTGAAGTTAGGTACTAGGTAGTTAAGTTTACTTTTTTTCAACGACATTGCTTGTATTACAAAATAAATAAATAAATATAATATTACTATATCATAATGTTATTATATTATTATTATTTTCATATAACCTAATACCGACGTAGGTACAGTACGTATTAGTACGTACAATAATAATAAATTATAATATTATAATATTGTGTCAGAAAGTTACTAGTTCAAATCTCAACGATTATGCATATTCAAATTTCATTAGATTTTACACTCATAAATGTATAAAAAAAATGACATAAATGTATTTTTTAAATATTTTAAATACAGCGAGAACAATTTATGAAACTTTCTATTATATATTTTCGAGCTCTTCAAATTTTTTGTTAATATATTTTATTAGAAAAAAATTCAAACATTTAAACGCCTTTAATATAAATAGCTTGAAAAAATTTTACATATTTCAAAATTGTCTTTGTGCTAGAAAATGATAACTTAAGTTAAAGTGGAATGTTTCAACTTTCAAGTTTATACGATCAATGTCTTTTGCAAATTTGCAATATAAGTTACAACAACTTTTACTTTCAAACTTTGGCTTACATTTTTTACCAGCAATATAAGTAACTTATAAGTTATAAGTAATCTTGTATCAAATGTTTAAGCCTTGTAGGTATACAATTAAAAATTAAATGCTTTTTTTTATTAGTAAGAATTAGTAGAACTAGGAGATGTTTGTTAATTTGATACATTTCATTTAAATCTGAAATTCAAACTTTTATTTAAAATATTGTGATTATGACCTATTTTTCAGATTTTTATATTTTGTGATTTTTGCAAGAACAATTATAAGGGACGTTGTATTTAATTGTTAAGGCTTTTGAATTCCTTCCAAACAAAAATTTTATCAATATAATAAATAAAATAAATATACTATAAAAAAAACAATATTTTTTTTAGAAAAATGATTTTACGTTAAAATTCTCATGTTTAAATGTTTTGTATAATTTTAACCCGCAAAACTGTAAAAGTATTAATTAGATTCAATTTGCGTCCATAAATCAACCCCAAAATTGAAGTTTAAGGCATTCTATGGTTCTAATACATAATAACTGAAGACTGACCCAAAAATGTTTATTGTAAAATCAAAACATTCATCGTTACTGTCAAAATACAAAACGAGCATTATTCACTTATAAATGTATAATTATTATGATCCCAAGTAGAAAACTTAAATTTTAATAATTTTACCATCACATATTATATTTTAAAGATGATTCTGAGCAAACTGACTTTTGCAAATATCCTTAATTACTAATTCATTGATACTATATTATGTGATATTTTGAAGTTTTAATAACTCGTTCACAACACATTTGGTGTCTCAAAAAGTATTTTTAAAAACTTACAAACCAATAATAAATATAAATATAATATGGACATTGTTAAAAAATAAAATTATAGGTAGGTACTTTTAGTTTTTTATTTTGTATTATATTATTATATTGTACCTACTTTTATAAATTACAAAATCATCGACGTATTGATGTTTTATCAATACGATATGTTATATTGGTAATTTATATTGTACACAGTGCGAACAAATAAATCTGAATTAAGTATAAAATGTTTTTCTCGAGAACGGAATTCACATGTTAAAAAAAATAACAATAACATTCTTTGGACATTGGTTTCTTTTTCTAGGGTAAATTGTTGCCACCGCTCATTTAACGTACCCATATATTGTTAAGTCTCAGATGTCGAGGGTTTGAGCTATTTCACTGAAGTTTTATTATAGTTTTAAAGCATTACAATATTTCAGCAAACTATCGCACGGCCCGTCCAAGCACCACACGCTAGCCAATATCATCTCCCATCGGTTAATCATTCTGCTATATTATTGTCGTATAAGGAAAACAATATCCGGTCGTACTGCTTGCATTCGGCCCCCTATTGTGCGATTACGGCCAGTAGACTGTTTTGGATGACATTTTTTGGCCTCAAGTCTCGTACCAAAATCCAACTCCTGCCGGCTTATAAACTTAAACTCTCATATACGAGTCCATAATATGATGTACTACGGTTATGTGCGTGTGCGTGAAATATGTGTTTGTTCTATTACTTGTAATAATTAACGGTTTAATGACTCGGACAAAACCCTAAGCTAATAAATGGATTATTCTTAAATATACACCCAAAAAAATAAAGAGAAAATTCAACCCACACGTTATACATTTTATTAGACATAACCGACGCGTATCAGACGAACGGTAATGTTTTATACAGTTTTCAAAGGATATATTATGCAACTAATTACACATATTATACCAGTGGCACCTATATAATTGTTTCAAAACGACAATAATAATTAGAATTTAAATGAACATCACACTTGACTTTTAATTAAGATAGGTACTTGCTGATAATATATAAGATTATTTTTTTTTTTTAATAACATTTTCTTGGACTTGTAGACAGTTTAGAAAGAGTGATTTATTTGACTTTAAAACAGTTTCGGTTGCAGTTAACTTAGAGTTTACGAGTTTTAAAAAAATTATTGTCTCAGCTTTAATGTGAATTAAAAATGCACTTTTTATGTATTATAAATTATAAAGTATTTAATATCATAACTTTTCAATCTTTTGCTATCTTAAACGGCTGAACCAGCTGGTACCTATCGGCCACTATTCAAAACTCTTGTAGTAAAATGATTGTTATTAGTTACACATTATCAGCTATAAATAATACGAATAGTTACGTAAAAAAAACTATGTAATAAACTATTTGTTTTGAGCACCACGCTATGATTTAGTGTTCGAATATTACTTGGCAATTAAAAACAAAATACCGGGCGAACATAAAGTATAATAATATTATGTCTACGGTATTTATATTGCGATATAAATTTATGTAATGTTTAATTTTCGACGAATAATTGGTATAATTGCAAACAATGTAATAAAATACAATGTATAGTGGTAACTGCGAATATAACCGCTATGAAACATTCGAGTTTCTCACTACAGTTGTTGGCTGCAACGCCAATACGTGGTGTATAAATCATTATAACAATATTACATACCGCGATACCTAGATAAATTATTGATAACCAAACATGGAGAACATGTTTAGATTCTCGGACGAGTGTAACGCCAAAACGCAATTTTGCCGTTTATATTCGCGTAGGGTCGATAGGTATGTAATATGTATAATATCGATTCGTACCGTATTGGTTTTATTTAAGTCTTTCTCGGCTATATTAAGTACCTATTCAAATACTTTTTGATATTTAATATCCATATATACGTTTATAAACAATTAATAATTTTAAGTATATTTTAAATATATTAAACTCATTTTATGATTTTATATTAAAGTATTTAAAAAATTCCAAATTAAATTATATGAAAGTTTGGATTCGCTCAATTAAGAAAATATTTAATCATAATTATTGTAGATAGGTACTCAAATATTTATGTAATGTATCAAAATAAAACGTTCATAAGCTAGTACTCAATACCTACTCCGGTTTAGAAAAATGTTCATATATATTTTTTATTCATGTAAATATATACGGCTAATGACCATACATAATAATGATCTATTTTAAGTTCATTTTAAAATTGTTTTTAACAAGACGTATGTGGTAACAATGATATTATACCATCGACAAACTCCGGAGATTTTTATTATTAATATTTCGACGTCTTACGCAGATTAAAAATTGTACAATATAATATTATATTAATATATATTAAGTGTATGGAGTCGTTTTCGTAAGATTTATCGTCGTGTTCATCGACGGAACCATAATTTATTCTCACGCCCACATACTATAATTATATTTACCCACGATACCGGTACATCAAATACCGACTGTGCGATATGTGGTTGTTAAACCTATAACATTGTAAACTGGGGACACCTTTAACTTCGATAAACAGACCGGAGCCGATGCTTATCGTCACTAAATTATTATATGTCCGGCGAGGCGACGGGTTCTGTCTCGGACTTCCGGTGCATGCGACCTATGACCATAGCCACAACGAAATTATAGCACCCAGAGGACAAGATAATTTAGGTATACCAACGCGAGTTGACCCGATGAAAACGGCATAGTATAGATATTATTATTACAGTGTTAAAACATTTCATTCCGGTATCTGGTATTTGTTTACTTACTAATTACTATACCGTGTCGTGTAGAGTTGAATGTATGCTCAACTCATAGGTAACGTTTGACGGACGTTTTTTTTCTTGTCTACATAGTGTGAATACGGTTTTTGAATTTATACGGCTCGTTAGAATAGAGAAAAACAACAAAACATAACCACCTTTTATTACGACAGATTGGATTATATGATCTCATGAAAAAATGGCTAATTTATGTTGGTTTTTTTTTTACATTTTTAGTTTCAAGCCGCTCTGCTACAACGATGGAATCTGCCGTCGTTCATGTGCGCCTTCTGTCCATTTATACACGTCCTTTCCATCACGGTGAGTGTGTTCACACTGACCGCCATAGCTGTGGACCGGCGCCAAGCCATACTAAATCCATTCGCGTGAGTATATTAATTGCAACTGTTAAGCCTTTGAGAATTGGGTCATATTCTTTATTAAAGGATAAAGCAAAATTCAGACGGTTTTGCGTCTGTGAGGTTATCGATTCCCGACTACCGAGTCTCATAGTTACGACGACCGGCATACGTGTAATTAATCCTCACTTAATATGTAGGTACTTAATTATTGCCAATATAACACTTAATAGTAGGTATACATTATGAATTTATTAATAACGTAACGTTTTTCAAATATTTTTTTAAAAGATTTAAATCGTTGAAGTGATTTTCTAATTGTTTTCCGTAACAAATATTAAATAATCAATCGTAAATAAAATACCATCGAATTACGATGCAAATTAAACACGTTTTATTCAAATTCACAATGAACAATTAATTAATCATGATGTTTATTGTTAACTAAACAAGTACAAACGCATAAATACATACAAATTGCAGTGTACAAATAAAACCGATGCTTAATTACTTATACATAGATTGAATAAATAACAATTGGATTTAATGACGTTTTTAACGGATTTATAAATGATAAAACCAATACATTCCTCTGTACGCATCCAGTGTAAAATAGTTATAATTTAATGTTGTTTAATATAAAATCTGGATTTTTTTAATAATGTGGCGTGAGGGGCTTGTGAGAACTTTGATATGTCGTAATAAAAATTAAGACATTGTTCGAAGTTAGAACGAACTACTTGAAATGTTTACTTGAGACGAGACTAAAATAATATAATGATTGCATAATATCTGTTAAGCTTATGTTATAATTGTATCATGTATTCATGTATATACTGAAATATTTAATGTAATTAGCAATGAACATTGACACTAAAATTGAATTTTTTTAAAATATCAATTTAATTAATGGCCATTGATGTAGAGTTTTAACAGAACCGTACTTCTTTTTTCGTACACTGAACGAGGTTCTTATTTTTCTTATTCTACACGTTTCCTTTCATATTGGTAATATTACAAAAATTAATATTAATTTTGTAAGTGTAGGTACCTATACTGTTCGTGTGGTATATGTTATCCATATTACGTATTAACATCGTGTACATATTATTATTTGCTGTTTGATGTTTAGATAGTTTATTTATGTAATACACTCTAACCACGCAGTGACCGCATGTTATATAAGTTTTTAAATTTTGTAATAATTTTGTCACCAATGCTTTAATAAATGTATGTAATAATAATAATAATAATACTAAATTTAATGATCGCACTTACATACCTAATATTTTTTTCTTATGAACCCTTAATGTAATATTAGGTGCAAAAAAGTAATTAGTACCTAGTATAATAATTGTCTTAAATAAATAAATATAAATAAATAAGTTACTTTAAAGTTTAAATCTTAAATGTAACCAAGCCGCTTTGATTGTAGCCTATAACTAGATACACAATTTTAGTATAACTTGTAACTATAGCTAGTAGTTACAATTTTTTAGAGTAACTTGTCCATTCAACGCCCACATCCCTGTATAAAATATTACAGTATAATAACGTATACATTATAACATATAATTTACTTGTTGTGTGGGTACATAGTCCACAGAATCGCAAATACTAATCCAATGAAATCCCTTGGGTATATACAGGGTGATTCTTTTATCATGGACCAGTCAATATCTCGGTAAGTATTAGGAATTTTAAGACAATTTTTTTTTTAAATTTTCTAGGTTTTACTGTTTTACAATTTGATATAATTTTGATAATTTTGAGTCCCTTCTTTATTTGATAAAACACTATCAACTTTCGATTTTCAAATGGCAACACCTATTTTCAATAACGAAAATCTATAAACATTCTGAAAAAAATAATTTTAACGTTTGCAGAATTTAATTTGAGTAATCCGTTTGCGACTTATTTATGCTTAAATATTCGTTTAATTTACAGCTACTGGGCAATTGATCAAACCCAACAGTAAAAACCAGAAGTCAAAACGAAATTATATCACAATTTAATGACCCAAACTGTCATAATAGTAATAATCCTATAATCCTAAACTATTAAGTACAAAGGTCACACGATTTGGACCTTCCTATCTTGTCCCCACTCACAACATCGAGTGAATCGTCAGCAGTATCATATTTAAAGTATGATAATAACATTTTACCATTATGGTTACATAATATAGCACCGGTTACTGATTCTTGGTATACGGTCTTATCTCTTAAGAGTTTGTAGGTAAACGAGAAACGGTAAACAGTAAACAGTTTCTGTCGTTTCTGAAAACATGTGGTTTTTGCTTACGTTAGTTTAATAGTTGTCAAATAAATTAATTGTCGAATCTCGAATATTAATTATTATTCATTGAATGTTTAAACACAAAAAACATTTTAAGTAATAACTAAATTATGTGTATTATTTAAAATATAAATTTAAACCAATGCATATTTTTTGATAATGTTTTACATTTTTTAAATAATGTTGTACCTATTTTAGTTTAAAATTTAATTAAAAATATGCATATTATACACTTCTATCCGATCAGCATTATTATGTATGAGAATTAAATTTCACACTTTGCCGACAACTTTATTTGTATGTATACTTTATTGGTAAGTTTAGTCTAAAATTTGATTTTTTTTTTTTAATAAATGATTAATATTATTGATAAATGAAGACTATGATTAGAACATTTTGATTTTATTTCAGTGGCAAATAGTAGAATTGGTATAATTAATCAAAAATAACAGTGAACTATAATATTACTTGACACAAGACAGTTGAATTTGACCAGCAATTAATGCAAATTCATATTGCATACTGGTACCGGTACCTATAGGTAATTGATACTGGTTCCAATCTGAATACTTCATAAATCAATATGGAATAAAATATACAATAGATTAACAATTATTTATGTAAGTACAAATATTTTTTTTATATAAAATAAATCAATGTTCTACAGAATTTGATGTAAATCATAATTTTTTTAGGAAATTAAATTTTGTTTTAATTCAAATTTCAATTGAATTTAGTAGTACCCATTAACTTTTAATAAAAATATCTATAACTACAATTAAAATATTTTGATTTTATTTCAGTGGCAAATAATAAAATTGGTATAGTTAATTAAAAATAACGTTGAACTATAATAATGTGACTAGACACTAGACAGTTGAATCTGACAAGTAATTAATACAAATTCATATTGCACACTGGTACCTATAGGTTCTTGCTACTGGTTCCAATCTGAAGACTTTATAAATTAATATGGAATAAAATAAACAAGAGACTAAACAATAACTATGTAAGTACAATTATTTTTTTTATTATTAAATTAATCAATGTTATAAGTAATTTGATGTTAATCATAATTTTTTTTTAGGGAATTAATTTTGTTTTCATTCCAATTTCAATTGAATTTAGTTGTATTAACTTTTAATTCAAATATCTATAACTAGATTGGTAGAACAAATTAAAATTGTTATTTTTGGTTTCTCACAGTCACATATAGTACCTACCTGATAACTTTTTAAGTTAATATGGAATGAAACATGTTTAAATGTTTAAATTGACAACAGAATCAATTAAGTATGTATAAATATATTATTTTTTTTATATAAAATAAATAAATTTTTTAAATAATTTAAAATAATTTTTTTTTTAATTGCATTTAGATAAAGAAAAAGTGTGCAGCATCAAGGCTAACTACTTCTACATTTGTAAAATTTGTTGATAACATTGTTTTTATGTTTAAACAATTACCTTAAATTATTGACTTACTATTAAGTAGACCATAAGTTGTAGGGCTATGGAGTTTTTACCAATCTAAATTGAAAAATTTTAAATTTTTTTTTTTTAATATGAGTATGTCATTTTCATGCAATGTTAAAATAATTTTATATCATAAAATATTAATTAAAAACTCACCTAATTTCGAAAATAAGTAAAAAGATTATTATTTTTTAAAACATCCATAGCCCTAAAAATATGTTGTAATCTAGAGTACCTAAATAATGTAAAGTGTGTTTAATGTTCATTAAATTTTTATTAATTTATCTTGGGCTGTGGACATATCAAGTGTTGATATTTTTTACTAGTTATGACCTTACCCAAATTCTGCAAAACTTTGCACTACGGAAATTTGTTCATATTCTAGTAAAATTATTGATAACTAATGTGTTTATTACCTTTGATAATTTAGTATTAAATTAATGTCCATTATTTGGTCTGTTCACACACAAGATAGTTTTGATTCAAAATGCAAATTATACATTATACAAAAAATATATCCCAGAATACCTAATATTTATAAATGGAAAGTCGGGTAGGCACTAAGAAAAACGGGCTCTGAGCCTATAGCCCCACATCAGATTGACAATACAGGACTCGCTTCCTCGATGCACAAAATATTGTAATATCAGTCTGATGTAGGTTATTTATTTTGTTGTGTCCCTTTATTTGTGTAATCAAAATAACTTAGCTATTCCATTTTTTTTTTATAGTTTACACAGATTAATTTGTAATTATTTATTTTTAATGAAATGAAAACCTTAAGAGATAGGGGCATTGTAAAAATGTATAACTAAAAAAAAAAACGGAATGTGTGAATAGACCTTTAACTACTTTAGTCTTGGCTCTAAATCCTGAATCCAAGTACATAAATTATACATTTGTATCTGTATATTATTTATGAATTATTTTTCAAAATACATAGACATTTTTGATTTACTTTGTTTTAAAATGAATAAATGTTATCTGTTTAATATAATAATTTACCATAGTAATTAAGATACACCATATTGTTTTAAAAAAAATATTTATTTTGTAATTTACTAGTCAATCTGATATAGAAATATAAATTATATTATGAGCGTCGTGTAGTTTGGATTACAAAGGTGCTTATTTGAATTCTGAAAATTTAAACGGTGATAAATA